>JAKVIS010002913.1:0-19999 GCA_033119425.1 Bufotes viridis | reverse complement strand
TATGCATTGATCTATTGTTTCTCAGCATACTGTCATTTATTGTATCCAGCGCCATAATTAAAGGTGTTATCCGAGACTAAAAAATGCCCCCCATATGCCAGACCCCTCACACACAATATACTTAAGTGGCTCCCCGCTCCCTGCTCCACTCATGGTCCCCGCACCGCCACTGCTGCTTCTACTCTTGTGCAGATGAAAACATCCGGTGTCTTGGGGAGCAGCCAATGGCAGGTGGTGATGGGAACGAGCCTCCCTAGCGTCACCCGCAAAGCGAGGCTCGTCCCCATCACCGGTACCACTTGAAACCGAACCCGACTTTGGGAAATTGTTTTTTTACAGTAGAAATTGATTTATTAAGTTATTATGTGAAGTTTCGCGAGACTTCGTGAAGTAATAACTTTGACTCATAGAAGCCAATACATTATGTGAATCGACTTTGGATGTTTCATCTGAAGTCGATTCCCTCATCCCTAGTTTTGTCACTTCAGCAAGTGGCATTTATCATGTAGAGAAATTTTATACAAACCAATTAGGCCCCTTGCACACGACAGTATTTTGCGGATCGTATACTGGCAGTTTTTTCAGTTCAGTATACTGTCAGTATACTGAACCATTCACTTCAATGGGTCTGCAAAAAATACTGAAGTGTCTTCCGTATGCCTTCCGTTTCCGTTTTTCCGTTTTTCTGTTCCGTTTAAATATAGACCATGTCCTATTCTTGTCCGCAAATCACGTTCAGTGGCTCTATTCAAGTCAATGGGTCCGCAAAAAAAACGGAGAGCATACGTAAAGGCATCTGTATGTCTTCCGTATCCGTTCCGTTTTTGCAGAACAATCTATTGAAAATTTTAAGACCAGCCCAATTTTTATTATGGCATTAATGTATACTGTATATGCCAAACGGAAAAACGGAACGGAACAATGGAACCGAAACGGAAACAAAACGGAAACAAAAAACGGAACCACGGATCCGTAATAAACGGACCGCAAAACACTGAAAAAAAATACGTTCGTGTGCAAGAGGCCTTACTAATATATTGTTATTATCCATATTATCTTCTTTGCTGGCTTGGTTCATTTTTCTATCACATTATACACTGCTCGTTTACATGGTTAGGACCACCCTGCAATCCATCACAAGTAGCCGTGCTTGCACACTATAGGAAAAAGTGACAGCCTCTCTGGTGGGAATGTGGGAGAGCACATAGGCTGGTGCTTTTTATCTACAGTGTGCAAGCACGGCCACCACTGATGGATTGCAGGGTGGTCGTAACCATGGAAACGAGCAGTGTATAATATGATGGAAAAATGATTCCAGCCAGCAAAGGAGGCAGTATGGAAAATCACATTAGTAAGTGGCTTGAATTAACTTTATCTACATGATAAAGGCCTTTTGCTGAAGTGATGCAATCTCTTTAATAAACTGTACACGAGGCATTTGTATATGTTTTGATCAAATTTCATCTGCCCACTCACCACGTCAAGATTGCCTCTTACGAATGAGTACCTATTCTAATTTGTTGCCATGTGGCAACTGTCGGAGATGTGACCCATCAGTCCAATAGCAATCCTGCTGTCAGACCAATCCCGACAACCCAAAGGCACAGGACCACATCAACAACAGCAACCAGACAGTACTGCACCATGTGAACAGATGGCAGAAGCTGACCTGTCCATGTGGTCACAGGAACTACACTGAGACAAAGTAGCAATTTATTGGTGGTATTTCATTTCAAATGACTGAAATTTTTGCAAAAAAATGACATTTTTTACTTTCTGTTGTAATTTTTTTTTTTAAACTACATTTCTATATAAATTTTTCTCTAAATTTATTGTTCTACATGTCTTTGATAAAAAAAAAAAAATCCAATAAGTGTATATTTATTGGTTTGGGTAAAAGTTATAGCGTTTACAAACTATGGTGCAAAAAAGTGAATTTCCGCATTTTGAAGCAGCTCTGACTTTCTGAGCACCTGTCATGTTTCTTCAGGTGCTAGAATGCCAGAATAGTATAAATACCCCCCAAATAACACCATTTTAGAAAGAAGACACCCCAAAGTATTCGCGGAGGGGCATGGTGAGTTCATGTATCATTTCATTTTTTTTCACAAGTTGTCGGAAAATGACACTTTCTAAAGGAAAAAAAAAAATAAAGTTTCCATTTCTGCTAACTTCTGGCGGACTCACTATGCCCCTCAGTGAATACCTTGGGGTGTCTACTTTCCGAAATGGGGTCATTTGTGGGCTGTTTGTACTGTTCTGGCATTTTGGGCGGGGCTAAATTGTGAGCAACCTTGTAAAACCTATAGGTACTCGTTGGAATTTGGGCCCCTTTGCGCACCCAGGCTGCAAAAAAGTGTCACTCATGTGGTATCGTTGTACTCAGGAGAAGTAGGGCAATGTGTTTTGGGGTGTATTTTTACATATACCCATGTTGGGTATCTCTGTAAACTGACAACTTTGTATAAAAAAAATGTAAAAAGTTGTCATTTACAGAGATATTTCTCACACCCAGCATGGGTATATGTAAAAATACACCCCAAAACACATTGCCCTACTTCTCCTCAATACGGCGATACCACATGTGTGACACTTTTTTGCAGCCTGGGTGCGCAATGGGGTCCAAATTCCAATGTGTACCTTTAGGATTTCACAGGGCATTTTTACGCATTTAGATTCCAGACTTCTTCTCACACTTTAGGGGCCCCTAAAATGCCAGGACAGTATAAATACCCCACATGTGACCCCATTTTAGAAAGAAGACACCCCAAGGTATTCCGTGAGGGGTATGGTGAGTTCATGTAAAATTTTATTTTTGTCACAAGTTAGTGGAATATGAGACTTTGTAAAAACAAAAATTAAAAATAAAAATATCAATTTCCGCTAACTTGTGCCAAATTCTTTTTTTCTATGAACTCGACATGCCCCTCACGGAATCCCTTAGGTGTCTTCTTTCCAAAATGGGGTCACTTATGGGTATTTATACTGCCCTGGCATTTAGAGACCCTAGCATGAGAAGAAAATGCGTAAAAATGCCCTGTGAAATCCTAAAGGTACTCATTACTAGGTCTTTGCGCATTTGGCTGCAAGCAATACTTATGTGATCGCCGCACTCAGGAGAGTAGGGCAGCGTTTTGGGTGTATTTTTACATAACCCATATGTGTGTGAGAAATATCTCTGTAAATGACAACTTTTAAAAAATTTTATACAAAGTTGTCAATTTACAGAGATATTTCTCTCACCCAACACGGGTATATGTAAAAATACACCCCAAAACACATTGTCCTATTTCTCCTGAGTACGGAGATACCACATGTGTGACACTTTTTTGCAGCCAAGATGCGCAAAGGGGCCCAAATTCCAATGACTACCTTTTAGGAGGGCATTTTTACGCATTTTTCTTCTCACGCTTTAGGGCCTCTAAAATGCCAGGGCAGTATAAATACCCCACATGTGACCCTATTTTGGAAAGAAGACAACCCAAGGTATTCCGTGAGGGACATAGCAAGTTCATAGAAGTTTTTTTTTTTGGCACAAGTTAGCGGAAATTGATTTTTTATAGTTTTTTCTCACAAAGTCTCCCTTTCCGCTAACTTGTGACAAAAAGTTAAATTTTTCATGGACTCACTATGCCCCTCAGCGAATACCTTGGGGTATCTTCTTTCCAAAATGGGGTAATTTGTGGGCTGTTTGTACTGTTCTGGCACTTTGGGCGGGGCTAAATTGTGAGCATCCCTGTAAAACCTAAAGGTACTCGTTGGAATTTGGGCCCTTTAGCACTTCAGGCTGCAAAAAGTGTCACTCATGTGGTATCGCTGTACTCAGGAGAAGTAGGGCAATGTGTTTTGGGGTGTATTTTTACATATACCCATGTTGGGTGAGAGAAATATCTCTGTAAATTGACAACTTTGTATTAAACAATTTAGTTGTCGTTTACAGCAATATTTCTCACACAAAGTATGGGTATATATAAAAATACACCCCAGAACTCATTGCCCTACTTCTCCTGAGTACGGCGATACCACATGAGGGACACTTTTTTGCAGCCAAGATGCGCAAAAGGGCCCTAATTCCAAAGAGTACCTTTAGGATTTCAAAGGGCATTTTTATGCATTTGGATTCTCACGCTTTAGGACCCCTAAAATGCCAGGGCAGTATAAATACCCCACAAGTGACCCCATTTTGGAAAGAAGACACCCCAAGGTATTCCGTGAGGGGCATGGCGAGTTCACAGAAAAAAAAATTATTTGGCACAAGTTAGCGGAAATTGATATATATATATATATATATTTTTTTTTTTTACAAAGTCTCATATTCCACTAACTTGTGACAAAAAATAAAATTTGACATGAACTCACCATACCCCTCACGGAATACCTTGGGGTGTCTTCTTTCTAAAATGGGGTCACATGTGAGGTTTTTGTACTGCTCTGGCATTTGAGCGTCTCCGCAATCATTACACGTATGGCCAGCATTAGGAGTTTCTGCTATTCTCCTTATATTGAGCATACGGGTAATGAGATTTTTTTTTTCCGTTCAGCCTCTGAATGAAATGATTTTTTCATTCGCATCGATCAATGAGGATGAAAAAATCTCTGCCAAAATCAGTGACTGCGGTGCGGTGGGCTGGGCGCTAACTACCTAACAAGTAGCTAACTAACTGGCAGTGATAAGGGACCCTTTGCCCCATTCACACGTCCGCAATTCTGTTTGCGGAACGGAATTGCGGACCCATTCATTTCTATGGGGACAGACTTTGTACCGCTCGGATCCGGAATTGCGGATCCGCACTTCCAGGTCTGCACTTCCGTTCCAAAAATATAGAACATGTCCTATTCTTGTCTGCAATTGCGGACAAGAAAAGGCATTTTCTATAAGTTCTGGATGTGCGGATCTGCAAAATGCGGAAAGCACATTGCCGGTGTCCGTGTTTTGTGGATCCGCGGATCCGCAAAACACATATGGACATGTGAATGGAGTCTTACAGGGGGTGGTCAGTGACAGGGGGGTGATCAGGGATTCTAGATGGGGTGATCAGGGTTTAACAAGGGGTTAATAAGTGACAGGGGTGGGGTGTAGTGTGGTGCTTGGTGCTACTTTACATAGCTACCTGGTCCTCTGGTGGTCGATCCCAGCAAATGGGACCACAAGAGGACCAGGTAGCAGGTATATCAGACGCTGTTAACAAAACAGCGTCTAATATACCTGTTTGATGCCTTTTATTTTAGATCTACAGCCTGCCAGCGATTGATCATCGCTGGCAGGCTGCAGTATAACTTATGAGACGCGATCAGCTGTGAACGCGCGCGTGAGCGCGCGCGTTCACAGCAAATCTCGCCTCTCGAGAGATGACGCGCCGCCGCCTCAAAGAGGAACAGACCTGCCGCCGCCTGGACACATCCCTGCGTTAGGCAGTCGGCAGGCGGTTAAAGACAATACTAGATTTGTATTGTGCACAGCAAATGTGGAAAATTGAATTCTGTCACATTTACTAATGCGAATGCACCTAGACTGTTATAAATTGCAGTAAGGAGAAAATTGGCGCGTGTAGTTTTAGAAAGATCCGCTGAGCTGGCTCACTAAAGTGTGTGGCATAGCAGGAAATGGGGGGTGTCTTTTCCAGTAAATAAAGGTGTCATGTAATGTTGATCGAGCACCAAGTCGAGAAGAACACTTCGGGATGCACAATGGAAGTCAATAGGAGAACCCGAGCATAAAACCAGGCCCCCCCTGCTCTGAAGAGGGGAGGGTGTCGGGTCTCTAGTTCAGCTTAGGTGTCCTTGCTCTGACTCCATTTATAGCTATGTCCATCCCAGGGACACCCCAGTGTATTTAAATCGAATTTAGCCTCTATTTCTGAGCAGAAGATCGCTGTACAGCGGGGGAATCCCTCAGTGTGAGTCTGCGGCTTAGGAGTCCCTGCTCTGACTCCATATATAGCTATGTCCATATATAGAGTCAGTGCTTGGGGACACCTAGTGTAATTAAATCTAATTTAGCCTGTATTTCAGAAAAGTTTCTGTTGGAATTCAAACTCATGACCTTCTGCAATAGAGGCAAGCATCTTAACCACTCAGCTATAATACTTGCATAGCCAGTTACTTAGAATAATAAAATAAAATGAGACTTCTACTATAGAGAAATGCTTACTACTAGTATTCCTATACAGTAGAAGTCTCATAATTTGTTGTTTTTTTTGCATGGCTATGCAGCTATATAGTGTAGTGGTTAAAGTTCTGGACTGTTATGTAGAAGCTGTGAGTTCAAATCCCATCACAAACTTTTTCAGAAATAGAGGCTAAACTTAATATATATATATATATATATATATATATATATCATAAAGATCCATCAAATCTCATCTTTATGGCACTTGAAAAAGTTAATAAACACTGGAGAGGGGATAATTACATCAAGAAGATGTCCAGAGCAGAATCAAAACATATCTATGAATTTGGATCCCTTCTACCGGCTGGACTCAACTCAGATCTAGAAATCTTTGTTTTTTTGTAGGTTGGCTGTCCCGTCTCTGACGGAAAGTCACATGTCTGTCCGTTTATCGGCACTGTGACCTTCCCTTGGGGTAGGGACTCCCATCCCTAACTCTAAACCACTATATTCTCCAGCAGCCACTTTTGATAGGACTCTTTCTCTATATTTACTTAACTATTTCCGATACTACTGATACAGATCTTGTCTAATATTATATAATATCCATAGAAGAAATATTTACCTCTGACCAGACCCGTATTAACAATGTTAGTTTTACTCTCACATTTAGATCTTATTCCCTATAAGAGACCAAATATAACAATACTGATTAGAATAGTAATAATATGAATCTAGGTCTATCAGAATGTCAGTCATATTTAATCTGACTACAATATATCTCTGTCATAATAAATGCAATATCACTGCATGAAATTAGTATGGAGGAAGACAAAATGACCCATAATGTGATATATGAGCTTATAGCTGGAATTGCACTTATATTTATAATAATTTGTATATTTTTTACCATTATGATGGTGTAGTGATAAAAACGTCTATTACAAGGGATGATCGCAATGTAAGGCATGTATATTCTAAAAAACGCAAGTGTTGAAAAAAAGACGCATCAATACCACAAGAAAACCGCAACAGAGTATTGCACTTCTTTAATCCAGTCACTGGATTTTATATCAGACCAAATGGATTATAAAAAGGTGGAAGTGTGCTGGTAGACGCTTAACCACTGAGGAAGGGGGTGGAGAACATCCCGAAACATGTCTGGTAATGAGAAGCGCCCATCAATGACTAAAGACCTCCACTATTGACATTACGCATGGCCATGCTTTGATCTATCAAGTCTTATAATCCGTACGCAAGCTACAGGATCATTTTAACCAGTGTAAGGAATGCGCATCTCGAATCAATAAGGTAAAACCTGACCCTGAAATCTCGCGATATTGTGACGGCGCTGGTCTGAGGTGTGCGACAAGAGAGGCTGGAGTGTACTCCCGCGCCGCTCGCCCCTCGCTGAATAAGACTACGGACATTCTACGAAAAGTCAGGTAAGGTTATCATATAACCTATTACAGTGGACTCTCAAATAATTGGTTGTTGATCTAGTGGCATATAGCCACTTATAAAGGAGGACTTTGAGGAGCAAGTGATTAATTGATTTACGCGACACTTGACTATTGGTGGAATACAAGGAGAAAGACTGTAAACTACATTGCCGATTTTGAGCTATAATATTATCGGATATCCCCCAAATAGCACATTAGATGCGAAATATTCTGCTTCTTTCAATTGATGTTACAATCTTTTATTTAAATTTACGGTGGACTGTGACACTATTGATCCAACATTGTGGACTCCGATTTGAATGCAGAGTGATTGGAGCTAAATTTATAAGAAGTGAGGATATATTGCCATATACAGATGGACTTTTAATGGGTTATGCACATTAGTAGTGATGATCGAATATGCCCATATTCGAATTCGCGATATTTCGCGAATATTTCGTAAAATATTTGCGATATATTCGCAAATTCGAATATTCGTATTCGTCATCATTTAATCGCCATCTTTTTTTATAAAATCGCGGATAATCGCATAATGCGATGATCATCATAGAGTGTGAAAAATCACATTACGGAAAAATCGCGATAAAGGCAATATTTCAATTTTCAAGTCAATGCGCAGGCATGTCAGCAAGTGTTAGATATTCGCATCGCTGTCAAAAATCGCATTACGGAAAAATCGCAAAAAGGCAGGATTTTGGCCATGGCTCTGAAAAAGAGCCTTGATGCAAAACAACACCTTAAATGAATGAAACTCAGAGTCACTCAAACTCATTTATCAACACAAGTGAACTGAAGTTCTTGAACTTATTGTGTATTATCTGATTCTAACTAACGCTAATATTCGCAATATCGAATTTATGGCATGATATTCGAAAAATTGCAAAATCGCGAATATGCGATATCTCGCGCGAATATTCGTATTGCGAATATTCGCGCCCAACACTATACACATTAGTATTAACTATACATCTACTTTAGATCATATACAATCTGGGAATATTCGAAATTGTTTTAGTGTTTTATTGTTTTAATCTTTATTTTATATTTCTACCTGGAATAAATATACAAATATAGTGCCGGAGATGAGAGAGTGCCAGCCATCTTGAAGCAACTGATACTTTTTCCTTTTTTATGGAAGGGCACTCTTCTTTATAGAGCTTTCGTTAGCACCCTTACATAGTCACTAGGTAGTGAGCCAACCACTCGCTATGTTTTTATATAGATAGGATTATGTTATCATATTGGTATATATATATATATATATATATGAAAATGATATAGTATCATATTTTATATATATATATAATCATACTTCTGATACATGAAGAATGTATAATATGTGGGAAACTATATATATAAGCTGTAAATTGTTTAAAGCATCTATTTTCGGAAAAGTTCTGTGAACTCACAGCTTCTGCATCACAGCCCAGAATCCTTTAACCCCTACACTGTATATATGTAGTGGTTAAAGTAAGCTGGGATGTGATTTCAAATTCGTCACAAACTTTTCAGAAATAGAGGCTAAACTTAATTTAAACATATATATATATATATATATATATATATATATTTATATATTAGTAATTACTAACTACAAAAAAATAAAAAAAATAATATATAATCAACAGACAATCCTGACACACCAACCTGACCAAAAAACTCAGACAGGCTTCCAGGGCTGCAGAACGGTGATGGAAGAAATCCTATTCTAAAGATAAATTCACCGCATACAAGCAATCCCTCCTCATTTTCAAATCCTCACTCGCTGACGCAAAACAGGCCTACTTCTCATCTCATATCGATGTATACTTCATTTTGCAAATTAGCTTCAACTACTCATGGAATAGTTTTTTGGTTTGCATATTTAGGACCTTGAATGACTTACTTTTGTAAAATTGCAGTATAAATGAGCTTCAAGCTGTGAATATTGGATTTTTACCTTGCAAGCAAATTGTGTAGAGCATATGTATGTTATTCTCTCTTCTATTGAGGAGCATTGGCTATTGGATTAACAAATATTCTAATTTTGGTGCGGTGTTTAGCTCATTTGATGATCATTATAAAAGGTTAACACATACGGTAAAAGGCGTCATTATGTTATTAGCATAGATATAGCAATGTACTGTATATAAAGTGCTGGGATCTCCTAAAATAAAAGCCATAGATAATTCTTGCATTTTCACTGTCGTAGCTTTGTCTGCAAAACACCACTGTGCTAAATGATAGAAAGACAAACAGATGTCACTTATTTATGATTTCCCATCTGACCTTGAAGAAGATCCACACAGAAAATTGAGTACCTGATCAGGTTAGGGCCTCTAGCATGCCATGATGGTAGAGCAATTAACATGATGATCATCAGCAGCCCCTTCAGATGTGTTATTGGTACCTACAGGTCTTTATTGTTTTCCCGACATCTGTGCTTTATTCTACACTTTGGTATTGGTCTTGATTCCACCCAGGATCTAACTGGGCTTTGTAGTATAAGCGGATGTGATTCTAAGAGCTCCTCCTCCATCTATATGGAACATGTAGACAACCAGTTTAAATTGTAGTATAAACTTTACCTTTCAGTTCACATACAGAACAAATCTGTAGAAAGTAGAATTAGCAAATTTCCTGAGAATAACTTTTGAAATTGCTTCCCCTGAAGCCAAATAATCTGAAGCGTGTGGCATATTAGGCTAATAGATATGATGTAAGATGGACATTTGAGTCCGTTGCCATACATCATGTCTAATGAAGTGTGGTTCGATCTAACTGGGTGTGTTAACTTGCAGAACAATATCTACTGGCACAAAGAGAATTCACATGAGCTGCACCAACAGCCACTTCATGTCACAATATTAGTTATATGGTATGTGACTATGGGTAAGCGGATTGTGGGTCCAATATTTTTTAAAGAAAATTTGAGCACAGCCCATAAAGTAAAAATATCCCCATTTGTAAATTTTTGAAATGTAGAATTACTGCTGTGGTTTCGTAACATTCTAGAGCATAAGAAATTGTTTTAAATTCAAAAGTGATATACATTAACAACTTTTAATGCATTATGTTGATAGTTTTGTAAAAGCTGACATGTGGTGACAACATAACTCTTATAGTAAGATAAAATAAATTGGTTCAATCAATAAATAAGAAAGCATTAAAGTGGTTGAGCCACTATATGCATTTTTCAAGAAAAAAATTGACTTGGCTTTTGGATAATTCTGTCTTAACAGGTATAGACACCATTCTAATGGCATTTTTATTACTGAATTCTGCTTATCCTTGACTAAAAAAGTTTTGTTTTTAGTTTGTCTTTGTTAAAAATTGTTGCAACTGTTGCTTCTCCTAAATGAAACCCATCAAAGCTGCTCTGATTGTTTGGTAGCGATTATCTCTTCATCCCTGATAGCTAATAAATACTCATTTAAGCTAAATTCTTGTTAGTGTGATAAGAGTTAAGCTCAAATGTTTAAGAAAGTAAAGCGAAACTGAAAACTACAAACTGTTGCAAATTTTTAATAAAGAGCAAATTAAAAAATAATTTTAGCCAAGGATAAATAGAATTAAAAAATGCCCCCAAAAAGATGTGCATAACTTTTAAATAAAGGCAATAATTATTCAAAAATTGAAGTATGTTTGTCCAATATTTTATTTTTACTAATAATAATACAGCTTACTTTATAAAAATGGAAATGGTATTCCATAGAGATGAGTGAATTTATTCTGTCAATTTGGAATTCATCCTGAATTTTCAAACTAAATTCAGATTCTAATGAATCTGAATGTTTTGCGATTCGGTGGGTGGGTACGGCACAGAGCCATACATTGTGTAGAGGCCGTGCTTGTTATCGAAGATCAGCCCCATTCACTTCAACTGTGCCTAGGCCATATGACCAATGAACGTGACATTACATGGCCTAGGAAAAGCTGAAGAAGACCTTGGAGATCCTGCAAGCGCTGCTTCCTTCTCAAACATCTGATCGGCAGGGGTCAGAACCCCATCAATCAAATACTGATGACCTATCCAGAGAACTGGTCATCAGTAAAAAAAAAACTCTTGGAAAGTCCTAACTTCAGCTGGCAAGAAGAATTACCTTTCTTACTTTCTTATCTACTTTTGATCAGGAAAGCTAGTTTGCTGGTTTTCTGGGAAACATATTCAAATAAGCTTACCAGACCAAAATAGATAAGAAAGGTAATCCTGATAGCAGCTGATGTTAGCTAATTTGCATAACATTTTCCCAGAAACCAAGTGGCTCCATCAAATCATGTTAACTGGGCTCCATAATAGAACCCACTCAGAGGTCCCACCAAGGCCTCTCAGCTAGAAAAGGTAATTCTGTCTGTTTTGCACTGATAAAGGGATTTTGTCCTGAAAGAGCTATTTGCAGATGTGGGGCTAGCTGAGCTGTTAGCATAGGGAGATGAGCGCTTCCACTGTGGAAGCGTTCATCACCATAGTCATCTGTATCGCCGTCCTCAGGACAGTGATACAGATGGCTGTGCTGCGGCAGGGGAGGGAGAGGCTTTTTCCTTCCCTGTTCCTCTGATAGGCTGCGGGCCTTGTGCCGGCAGCCTATCTGAGGCCGGTGCAGGCGACGCGATGACGTCATTGCGCCGCATGAGCCGTACAGCGCAGGACACAGGCCGGAAGAGGCCTACATCGCATCGCTTTCAAGGAGGTAAGTATAAGGGTTTATTATTTTTTATAAGAGGCACTTTACTGGCATATGGGGGGAGAGGGGCGTGGCACTTTACTGGCACAAGGGGGGCGGGAGAGGAGAGTGGCACTTTACTGGCACATGGGGGGGAGAGGAGAGAGGCACTCGTTACTGGCACATGATTGGGGGCACTTGTTACTGGGCACATGATTGGGGGGCACTATGGGGTCTTCTACTGAGGCCACAAAGAAGGGGTATTTTATATGGGGGGCTCTGTGTTTATACTAGTATTATCAGGGGGTTTATCTGTTTCTGCAGTATAGTATTGGGGAGCACAGCAGCACAGTATTGGGGGTAGTAGGATGATTTGTCCAGAAGATGGGAGGATGATGGAAAAGTAGTAAACTAAGATTTTCTTTCCGTCAAACTGCAGAGAAGAAAAATGGCGGAAAATGGTGGTCTGGTCTGAAAGGAGAAGACGAGGACAGAGAACATCTTCATCAAAGGAGACATCACCACTGGATGTAAGAGGTACAGTTGTGTTCAAAATTATTCAACCCCCAATGCTGTAAAGGGTTTTAGGGAATTTAGTGTACATTTGTAATTGTGTTCAGAATGAAATCTTACAAGGACTTTTTAAAGAACCAAATGCAACTAAAATGACATCAATTGTTTTTGTAATACAGTATTAAATGTTTTTTTGTGATTTCTTCATTGACACAATTATTCAACCCCTTAAAGACTACCACTCTTAAGAACAGAGGTTCATTCAAGTGTTTTCGATCAGGTATTGAAAACACCTGTGGATGTCAAGGAGCAGCAATCAAGCATAATAAGCACCAACTAGGCAGATGTAAAATGACTGTGATACTCAGCTCCTTCTAGACATTTACTGGTGTGTTTACAGACATGGTGAAGTCAAGAGAATGGTCCAGGAAGACAAGAGAAGAGGTGATTTCTCTTCACAGGAAGGGCAATGGCTATAAGAAGATTGCAAAGATGTTAAACATACCAAGAGACACCATAGGAAGCATCATTCGCAAATTCAAGGCAAAGGGCACTGTTGAAACGCTACCTGGTCGTGGCAGAAAGAAGATGCTGACTTCGACTGCTGTGCGCTACCTGAAGCGCAGTGGAGAAAAGTCCCCGTGTGACTGCTGAGGAACTGAAAAAGATTTGTCAGATGCGGGTACTGAAGTTTCAGCTCAGACAATAAGGCGCACACTGCGTAATGAAGGCCTCCATGCCAGAACTCCCAGGCGCACCCCTTGCTGTCTCCAAAGAATAAGAAGAGTCGACTGCAGTATGCCAAAAGTCATGTGACAAACCACAAAAAGTTTTGGGATAGTGTTCTGTGGACTGATGAAACAAAAATTAGAACTGTTTGGGCCTATGGATCAACGCTATGTTTGGAGGAGGAAGAACAAGGCCTATGAAGAAAAAGAACACCTTGCCTACTGTGAAGCATGGCGGGGGGTCAATCATGCTTTGGGGCTGTTTTGCTTCTACAGGTACAGGGAAGCTTCAGCGTGTGCAAGGTACCATGAATTCTCTTCAGTACCAGGAGATATTGGATGAAAATGTGATGCAGTCCGTCACAAACCTGAGGCTTGGGAGACGTTGCACCTTTCAACAGGACAATGATCCCAAGCATACATCCAAGTCCACTAGAGCATGGTTGCAGATTAAAGGCTGGAACATTTTGAAGTGGCCATCGCAGTCACCAGACTTAAATCCGATTGAGAACCTCTGGTGGGACTTAAAGAAAGCAGTTGCAGCGCGCAAGCCTAAGAATGTGACTGAACTGGAGGCTTTTGCCCATGAAGAATGGGCGAAGATACCCGTAGATGGCTGGAAAACACTTGTGTCAAGCTATGCTTCATGTTTAAAAGCTGTTATAACTGGAAAAGGATGTTGTACTAAGTACTAAGATTTAATGTCACTTGGGGGTTGAATAAAACTGATAATGATGTGAGCACAGAAAAGACATTTGTGGTTATTTCATTATAAATGTTATGTTATATTTGTCTGACTTACAAGTGCCTCTTTGATTTAATTGTAAACAAGATGACTGAAATGATCAAAATCAATGTCAAACTGGCCAAAACACTCAATTTCAGTGGGGGCTGAATAATTTTGAACACAACTGTATTTCATGACTAGTGTTGAGTGCGAATATTCGAATAGCGAATTTTCATTAGCGAATATCGGCACTTTGCAAATTCGAGAATATTGCGAATATAGCGCTGTATATTCGCTATTTTGAATATTGTTTTTTTAAGTTGTTAATCCTTGTTGCTCTCTAGTTGTCTTCCCACTTATCAAAAGCTGTTTTTACCTGTCCAGAGGATTCTTTGCTCCCTTCCTGCTCCAGTCAATGCCCGTTGTTGCTTCTGCCGACTTCCCGCGTGCATGGGAAAGCCTCCATGCTAAAATGTACTGTACGATGTGAGAATCACGATCTCACAAATTTGACTAAGTTGTAATCGCAATGCGATTAATATAACCTGAATTACTCGCATTGCGAATTTGACTTAGAGCTGGGTTCCTAATAGTTGTTGCTAGAATATAACGAAGATAGAGAATATAGTGCTATATTCGTGAATTTGTGATATTCGTCATCTTCGTTATATTCTAACAATACAACCATTAGGAACTTAGCTCTAAGATCAATTCGCAATGCAATTATATGTTCGCTTCGCGAATATAACTTAGAGCTGAGTTCCTAATGGTTGTTGCTAGAATATAACGAAGATTGAGAATATAATGCTATATTCGTAATATTCGTTATCTTTGTCAATTCTAGCAATACAAGTTAAAACCATTAGGAACTCAGCTCTAAGTTTAATTCGCAATGAGAATATAAATTCGCGTAACATTCGCAATATATAGAATAATAACAAATATTCGATTTTGACGAATATATGACGAATATTCAATCGAATATTCGCGAAATATCACGAAATCGAATATGGCACCTCCGGCTCATCACTATTTATGACTACTCTTCTAAGGGTATTGCCTTCCTTTATACTGCAGTTCTACTTTTAGCAGTGTAAGCAGTAATTTATGATTTTCTTTTGCTCTCAATAAATCTTGTGTTAAGCATAAAAATAAATAAATAAATATATATATATATATATATATATATATATATGATATATTAATGGTGAGACATTTGCAAGTACTCTTCTGATATGATTTCATCGAGCAGTTTTGATGCAAGGGGGGAGTGTTTTTGACACTTGCCTTAGAGAAATTTTACCTAGAAACTGCACTGGTAGAGGTGAACACAACTTTGGGGAAGCCATGAATAGTGGACTTCAGTGTTTGCTGTGTAAAGACATCAGAATTTAAAAATATTGTCACTAGAGATGAGCGAATCGAATCCCACGAAGTAGAATTCGATTTGAATTTCATGATAAATTCGATTCGCCTCAAAGCCGAATTTCCTTGTCTTTCGTGGTAGCGAATCGATTTAACCTGAAATAGTGTAAAAACCAAAACAATTCTAACTTACTGCCTTCATTTGCTTGCGATGGGCCACCAGCCGCAATCTTAATTGAAAATCTTGGCCGAAATCCCGTGTGTGGTGACGTATGACGTCACCACGCCGACTGGCATGATGACATCATCTCGTGCTGTGCGAGATTTCGCATCACATATTCAAGCAAGATGGCAACGGCCGGCCCGTCGCGACCAAATGGAGGCGGTATGTTTGATAGATTTTTTTTTTATGTTAATTTTACACTGTTTTTACACTCAGATGCTGCAATCATGTATAAACACAGCATCTGAGGGGTACAATGATGGGGAGCAGCGCTATCGCAGCTCCCTATCATTGCACCCGCTACTTACAAAAAAATGCGCTTTGTGATGAAGTAATTTGTCACAAAGCAAATTTGTTTAGTAAAATTCGTCAAATCAGCCGAATCAAACTATTTAATAATTCGCTCATCTTTTATTGTCACCTTGCTATGAATATTAACAGTGTACTGAAGAGTGTGGAGATCTTGTTGGAACCATGGCTATCAGAGGATGGAAATTTGAGAGTGTCTATCTTTGTGAATAATTGAGCAGAGCTCTAGACATGCCACAGGTCGTGACATGTTTCAAACGACACTTCATAGAACTAATCAACGATATAGCACTTGGGGACTGGAACAAATTTCTTCTTCCAACATAATCTTTTTGTCAATTAGGGCTTTATGCACTCTACAAAAGGAACATTATTATACTCATTATTTGACATAATCACAATTCTTTCTGAGCTTTGCAATTTGGAAATAGAGATTTTCATTGTGGTCACTATTATGTAAAGAAATAACCTTTGTTTTATTAGATGAATTTTGTAAATGTATCTTGACTTGCTGACTATACAGCGAAGCATACTAAAATGCTCCTGATCTCCTTTTGATTCACAAAAGCAATACAAATCACATAAATCACAAAAAATGGGAACTTTTTGCCAATATTCTGTTGTGACATAGTGAATGGGGTATAATAGCTTCATATGTTTACTCAGCCTGTAGATGGCATACACTTAGACAGGCTTTCTAGACCTCCACCAGATGTATCTTGCTGGCTTAGGCTGGGTGATAAAATGGATAGACACTTTTGTCTAACTTTATACCAACTATTGGTTGGCTTACTTTATGACCGACTTTTACACCAGAATTGTGGCACAATTTTGCCACAAAACAGCACACATTAGGCCATGCCTCTTTCCTGCAAAGTCACTACTCTTCCCACTAAGCGCTGCTCCCTTTTTGAGAAAGTAGCAAAAATCTGTGGAAACCCTAGTAGTGGGGAAACCCTAGTGGTGCCAAATAGTGCAACTTAGACAGTTTCTTGGACACATAGGTAAATTTGGGGTATGGTGTGATATGGAAGGTGAAACATATAGAGAAGCAGCTAATATGGTTGTACAGTTAGGTCCATATATATTTAGACACTGACAAAAAATGTCCACATTAAAATTGGATGAAGGGTTTAGGAGTTTCTGCTCCTTTACATGCGGCACCCTATTTTTAAAGGGACCAAAAGTATTTGGATACTTGACTCAAAGGCTGTTTCATGGGCAGGTGTGAGCAATTCCTTCATTATTTCATTTTCAATTACGCATATAAAAGGCCTGGAGTTTATTTGAGGTGTGGTGCTTGCATTTTGAAGAATTTGCTGAGAAGTAAACATGCGGTCAACAAAGCTCTCCATGCAGGTGAAACAAGCCATCCTTCATCTGTGAAAACAGAAAAAACCCATCCAAGAAATTGCTACACTATTGGGAGTGGCAAAATCTACAGTTTGGTGAAAGAAAGTCCTGAGAAAGAAAGCAAGCACTGGTGACCTCAACAATGCAAAAAGACCTGGACGTCCACGGAAGACAACAGTGGTGGATGATAGCAAATGAATTACCATGGAGAAGAGAAACCCCTTCACAACACCCAACCAAGTGAACAACACTCTCCAGGATCTAGGCATATCAATATCCAAATCTACCATAAAGAGAACACTGCATGAAAGTAAATACAGAGGGCCAGATTTATCATTAGCTAAAGTCACTTTAATGGAGTGAAAAAGTCGCAAAAAAATGCGCAATCGGTAAAATTGCGCATTTTTTTCCGACTTTTTCAAGCTCTGCACTAAGCTCTCCAGTTTTGTGAAAGTGGGCGTGTTGTCTTATGTAAATGAATCTCTAGACAGATTTACTATTGCAACCATTTAAAAAGTCGCAAAAAATTGCGCAATTTCACTCCAGGGGGGACCATGCTTATCTTATGCGACTTTTTAATAGAACATGCGACTTTTTTGTAAAGACGTGCGACTTTTGTAAAGCCGCTTACTGAAGGATAAACTGCTACCGTCAATCCACATTTATCACAGTATTAAAGGACCATTAATAAATCTGACTGAGCCAAAAGTGACTTTGGGCAGATGTAAAAGTGCAGTAAGATGTAAGTGTAATGATAAATCTGGCCCTGGGTTCACTGCACACTGCAAGCCACTCATCAGCCTCAAGAATAAAAAGGCTAAAGACTTTGCTAAAAAAAAAAAAAAAACACCTGAAAAACCCAGCCCACTTCTGGAAGAATATTCTTTGAAACCAAGATCAACCTCTACCAGAATGATGGAAAGAAAAAAAGTATAGCGAAGTCATGGTACGGCTCATGATCCAAAGCATAGCACAAAATCTGTAAAACATGGCGGATGCAGTGTGATGGCTTGGGCATGAATGGCTGCAAGTGGCACTGGGTCCCTAGTGTTTATTGATGATGTGACTCAGAACAGAAGCAGACAGATAAATTCTGGGGTTTTTAGAGACATACTGTGTGCTCAAATCCAGCCAAACTGATTGGTTGGCATTTCATAATACAGATGGACAATGACCCAAAAATCAAGAAATACATATAGGCCCCTCTTTAATGAACTCACCATCACCACCTCCTCAAGCAGAGAGCTCCATAGTCTCACTGCTCTTACCATAAAGAATCCTCTTCTATGTTTTTGTACAAACCTTCTTTCCTCCAGACGCAGAGGATGTCCCCTCGTTACAGTCCTGGGGATAAATAGATACACAAGGGGGGGTCAGTCAGCATGTCCCTGTATGCAGGTGCACGTAGCTATCGCAAAATACACAAACACAGAAATGCAACAGCACTCTGCAACCAGCACTCTGCTCTGTCTCTATGCTAGAAGCTATAAAGAGGTCGTTAGTACACATTTTGAGCAAAAGGTAATAAGCCACTCGCCACACCAGTGCCTCTTCTGTGAGTGGTCCTAACGCTAAATCCTACCTGTTATGGGCCATGACAGCCACATAGAATTCAGGGAGCGCGGGCCCAGCATGCATGCTAGGATTAACCATGCTTATTAACCCTTTCTGGTGCTATAACAGCCTCCATTAGATCCAGGGATGCAGGTACCAACATGTATGTTGAGCCCACTGTGTACTCTTCCTGGAGCCAGATGGTTACTAGCAGGTACTATGAATGCAAATTCAATTTTATACTTACTCTGATTAAAACCAGCCTCTAAGGCAGACAAACTAGTCAGGTGTGCACGACTGAAAAGGAGGCCGCCACACCTCCAACATATACTAAACAGAAACACAAGGGGGGGTCCGTGAGCACGTCCCTGTATGCAGGTGCACGTAGCTATCGCAAAATACACAAACACAGAAATGCAACAGCACTCTGCAACCAGCACTCTGCCCTGCCTCTATGCTAGAAGCTATAAAGAGGTCGTTAGTGTACATTTTGATCAAAAGGAAATAAGCCACTCGCCACACCAAGGCCTCCTCTGTGAGTGGTCCTAAAGCTAAATCCTACCTTTTATGGGCCATGACAGCCACATAGAATCCAGGGAGTGCGGGCCCAGCATGCATGCTAGGATCAACCATGCTTATTAACCCTTTCTGGTGCTATAACAGCCTCCATTAGATCCAGGGATGAAGGTACCAACATGCATGCTGAGCCCACTGTGTACTCTTTCTGGAGCCAGTTGGTTACTAGCAGGTACTATGAATGCAAATTCAATTTTATACTTACTCTGATTAAAACAAGCCTCTAAGACAGACAAACTAGTCAGGTGTGCATGACTGAAAAGGAGGCCGCCACACCTCCAACATATACTAAACAGAAACACAAGGGGGGTCAGTTAGCACGTCCCTGTATGCAGGTGTACGTAGCTATGGCAAAATACACAAACACAGAAATGCAACAGCACTCTGCAGCCAGCACTCTGCCCTGCCTCTATGCTAGAAGCCATAAAGAGGTCGT
>JAKVIS010002912.1:0-19544 GCA_033119425.1 Bufotes viridis | reverse complement strand
TTACCATCTTTTGCTGGTGAGTTTACAATTTTCTTCTACTCTACAGATCACAATATTCCTCTATACACTGTATTGTCTGACTCTCACAGGGAGCGCAGTAACTACTGCAGCCAAGTTATACTACAGGGGCAGGATCGGCAGGGATGTAATCATGTAACTGCTGTCCACTCTTTCCCAGTCCTGTATTATGATGTGATAAAGAATATAGCACTATTGTATATCCTTCCTGCCTGTTATATACTGCATCTTTATAGCTCACCCCCTGTAGTGGGGGAGGGGGTCATGGGTATATTCTGATGGGGAACTGAAGATCATCATCTGTAGCGCTAATGTCAGGACATTTCTCTGTCTCACAGTTACAAGTACATCAAGGCCTGGCGCCGCGGGAACAGAAACAGGCAACTGATCTAGCGATGGTTCGAGTGGAGAAGCCAGGTAATCATTTCTATGTAATAACATATATAATGGGGGTCCAGGTAGAGCTTAGGGTTACCTCTCATATTCAAGCTGATCACACACATTGTGGGTCCTTCTATTACCCCATTATTCAGCATCATGTCTGCTGATGAGCTGCATCACTATATTACTGCATTGCTCATAATGTTAAAAGTATATATTCTGTTATATCTACTACCTGCTGATGGTTTCCTTTTCATTTTGTAGTTGTTCAAAAGCCTTTAGTGCAAATTAAGAAAATAACATCAGACCAGCCATAGATAACATCAAGAAAGATAACATCAGACCAGTCATAGATAACATCAAGAAAGATAACATCAGACCAGCCATGAATGACATCAAGAAAGATAACATCAGACCAGCCATGAATAACATCAAGAAAGAAATGACAATTATTGAACAACTTAAAGCTGCCAAAAAGAGGAGGAGAAAATAATGAAAATAACACCTAAAATAGAGGAGGAAAAATCATGAAAAACCATCCAAAACAGATCAGGAGAATATCACGAGACCATCCCGCCTGAAACGGTTCCATAAATGGATTCAAAAGGACCCAGAAGAAGAACACCTGCTGCAGCTGCCGGTCCATGGACTAAATGGCGCTAATACCATCATGCCCATCAGTCCTAAAGCCTTGGAACACCATCAACAGTGGCCATATCTGTCTGTCTGTCTGTCCCTCTGTTTGTCTATCTGTATGTCCGTCTTTCCCTGTCTGTCTGTCTATCTATCGTAGAATACATAGGCAGATGGAAGACACCTGAGGGGGTGTACATCTCATCCACACTTTTTAATGTAGGTGAGATGAAAAATCCAGGAAAGTTGGGTTTCTTAGTAAATTTACTTTGCTGAGGTTTTTATAAATTTTATTTCCGGGCCTGAATTTTTTGGAATGGCAGGTAGGTTGGCAGTGGGACCTGCCATTCCCTCCCCTCCAGGACTCCCCCCTTCCCCACCAATCAGCCCAGGTGATGCTGTTACTGGGGCATAAAACTGTTGGACAACTGCAGTCAAGGTCTCAGTCTTGAAAGGCACAGTAGCCACAGTGGAACATCTGTGCTCTGAATACTGTTATGTGTGAACTGATCTCTATGTGATGTCGCTTGTTTTGTTGCTGGACCAAATACAGCCAAGTTGTATTTTTAACCCTGAAGCCTCTGAATTTTGTCATTTTGTTAACATGAGACCAACAAAGATTCCTTTGCAGTATGCTGCCCCCAGGGCTTATCGTGCACCAGGTTTTTTGGGATGCCGATTGGTGGTGCAGCCTTATTAGTTTGCTGTGTCACGGCGCTCTTACCTGGATACCGCCGCTCCCCAGGGTTAGGCTCCATAGAAATAAATTGGAGAGTCGTAGTTTGTAGAGAATAAGCTGAGTCTAAACTTTGTAAAGTTTAACAGACAATACCTGATCTTTCTTTTGGTTCCAGCAGGTTTTGGGGTAAACTGCCAGCTGAACTTGGATATCTTGCTTTATCTTTCTCTGCTGTGCTAATCTCTGACTTCTGTCCGTGTTCTGGACTTTGTGTCAATTCTGGGTTAGGGGCCAGTATTAGGGTTAGGGGGTAGAGATGTCCCGAAAATTCGGTCCGCCCCCTATACATCGTCATTGAGCAAACTTTGACTCTGTATCTAACAGTCAGCAGACACATTCCAGCCAATCAGTATACCCTCCCAGACCCTCCCACCTCCTATCAAAAAGCAAGAACAGCATCCATCTTAGGTTCAATCTGAAGCTGCAGTGTTAGTTAGAGCAGGGAGAGTGCTGCTGCTGCCGAATTAATAGGGAAAGCGTTAGCTAGGACAGTGTTCTGTGTCCACTCCAGTCCTCAAAGGCTCATCTCCTATAAGGACAGTGTCCTAACAGCGGTCCAAAAATCCCTTTTTAGGGCTGGTACATCAGTCTGCTTTTTATTTATTTTTTCTATATATATATATTGCAGTTTCCTGCTCTTGTGTGTTCCACAAAACGCCGAACGCACTATGGCCAGTATTCTTGCTTTGCGGATGTGGGATGGGAAAACACATACGGTTTTGCAAATGTAGCCATAGGGTTAATTTTCAGTATTAGGCCTCATTCACACGACCGTATGGCTTTTTCAGTATTTTGCGGTCCGTATTTTGCGGATCAGTGGTTCCGTTTTTTCTTCCGTTGTGTTTCCGCTTCGTTCCGTTTTTCCGCTCCGTTTTTCCGTATGGCATATACAGTATACAGTAATAACATAGAAAAAAATTGGGCTGGTCTTAACATTTTAATAGATGGTTCCGCAAAAACGGAACGGATACGGAAGACATACGGATGCACTTCCGTATGCTTTCCGTTTTTTTTGCGGACCCATTGACTTGAATGGAGCCACTGAACGTGATTTATGGACAAGAATAGGACATGTTCTATATTTAAACGGAACGGAAAACGGAAACGGAAGGCATACGGAGACACT
This sequence comes from Bufotes viridis, assembly GCA_033119425.1. Taxonomy (NCBI): domain Eukaryota; kingdom Metazoa; phylum Chordata; class Amphibia; order Anura; family Bufonidae; genus Bufotes; species Bufotes viridis. The sequence continues at coordinate 16,647 of JAKVIS010002912.1, read as the reverse complement.
TCAGTATTTTTTGCGGTCCCATTGAAGTGAATGGTTCAGTATACTGTCAGTATACTGAACTGAAAAACGGCCAGTATACGGTCCGCAAAATACTGTCGTGTGAATGAGGCCTTAGGTTAGGGTCAGTATGGCATTGTATTAGCATTAGGGGTCAATATTAGATCTAGAGACTAGTATTAGACTTAGGGTTTGGGGGTCAGTATTAGGTTAAGGGTCAGGGCCAGTTCGGCCACACACCCGCTCTAACTGCCCCCCAAAACACATAGGAGTGCCCTACATCCACACCAAAGCTGCTGTCGAACCTGAAATCAAACAAAAGAAGAATTAACACTAAAGCAAACATTGCCCGCATCATATCTATAAAAAAACTGTCTAACATAAGACCGAAACCCGCCGATTCCCAACGCCCAACCTTCCGAATTACCTCCTCACTGACTCCCAATCTGGCCACCTCCGTCACTGCTCCTATCCTGAACGGGTGCCCAGAATACCCTGTTCCTCGACTCCAAGAGCTTTCAAGCATTTCTTGAACACCGCCAAAAATTGAAAACGGGACAAAACGAACCGCCCTCATGCCGGAGAAAAGGCAACGTATCCCTACCTAATCCCACACTATCACCCTCCACACACCGGACTGGGCACATAAAACAACCAGGAACTGCAAACAACGTAAACTGGCAACCCCTACCTTCCTGATCCGCTTTCGACTTCCGAATCTGAACCACAACCCTGTCCAAATATAAGTCCACATCATCACACTTCAAACCCCCGCTCTACTGACACTGACACTCACCAACTCCCCTAATCTAAAAGCCCCAAAAATGCTAATGCAAATGCCGCCCTAAATAAACCCACTTCCCACCCCGAACTAAAAACAACGCCCAACTTTTTTCTTTTCTTATCTCCAAAAGAAACTTAAAAGCAACCCGCCTCCCCTGGTCTTCGACCTCACTTCCCCTATGCCATCCCTTCAAAACCTACCGAACCCAAAAAGTTTTTGTCTGGTCAGTTAAGCCACGCAACCTTAACCCATACGCTAGACATGCAATAAAACGGTTTACCTGAGAAACAGACCAACCTTCCTCTTTAAAATGCCCTAATAACAGCACCAATATCATCTCTCCATCATCAACGCATGCCTCAAGCCGGGAGCTCCACCTCTCCCAGGTCTCCCACGCCTACCATATGCCTTTCCAGGTACCAGGACTCAGCGAGTCCTTCAACAACCTCACTCATTCGCTCCTCCAGGATTTCCCAAAGCCAAATCGACACTCCAGACCCTTCTTCCTCTGCTTCTGGCACCAGAAGCCGAAACCACTCCCACTGGAATGAGAAAGAGCATCCGCCACAGAATTAGACACTCCTGCAACATGCTTTGCGACCACGCAAGACCAGAAATTGCAAGAGCCTAATAAACAAGATGCCGATAAACTGTTGATAGCCTGAACCACCCCCAAGTTATCACAATGGAAACGCACCTTTCTATTGGCGACCGTCTCTCACAACACTACCGCCATGACAATGGTAAATAGTTCCAAAAGAGCCAGGTTACCCAGCCACACGTGAAAACCACGCTCTCCGGCCACTGACCCGCACACCATTGTCCCTTGCAATAAGCCCCAAAACCAACTCCCCAAGACGCGTCCGTATATAACTCAAAATCAACATTATCACAAGCGTCTCCCATAACTAACGCCTGACCATTGTACTGTTGTAAAAACTCTGCCCATACCCTTAAATCCCCTTTCAATTCCTTTTTCGTAGCCGCACGGGTGATGTGGCGCTCACAGCCGGCCGTAGCCGCGCCTGCAAAAACTCCGACCCATCGGCATAATCCGGCATGCAAAGTTACGTTTCCAATAAGAACTGCAAGTCCCGCAACCTAATCTTTTCCCGCTTTATGGCCTTACAAACTCCTGCCGCAGATTCAACAGTTTTTCCTCCGAAGTCTACACTCCATCCTGACAGTGTCTATAACATTTCCCAAAAACACACAATCCCCAACGCTGGACCCAACCGCCTTCTCACCAGCCAGCAGTACCCCAAAATGCGCAAAACCGACTAACATATGCAGTAACAAAAGAACAAACCTGAGCTTCGGCAGCCCTAAACAAAAAAATCATCTAAATAGTGAATAACCGATGAACAACCCGAAACGTCAACCACTACCCATTCTAAAAATGAACTAAACATTTCAAAATACGCACAGGAAAGCGAACACCCATGGGTAAGCACCTATCTACAAAATAACTCCCTTCCCAAAAACAACCCAACAAATGCAAGCTCTCCACATAAGCGGTAACAGTTTAAAGCTGCTTCAATGTCAACTCTTGCCATTAACGCTCCCCGGCCCCACCATCTTACCCACCTCACAGCCGCATCAAATGATGTATACACCACTGAACATAAATCGGCATCTATGCCGTACTGAATGACGCTCTTTTGATATGACAAATGGTGAATGTGAGCCGAAAACTTGTTTGGCTCCTTCTTAGGCACCACCCCAATAGAGAAACTTTTAGATTGACTAACGGAGGCACTCCTAAACGGCCCGCCATCCGCCCCAACTCCACCTCCTTCCTTAACTTCCCAGAAACTACCTCGGGTGATCAAGAGCCGACCTCAGATTCTTATGAACCAGGCCCCGCCGCGCGTAAATGATGGAATACGAAACCGAACTTCTAAAACTGTTAACAAATAAAGTGGCCGCTGCCCGATCTGGGTACCTATCTAGGAACTCCTGCATCTATTCCACCCGCACTGGAGCCAGATTTATTTCCAGCAGCGGTCCTCCCGCCCTCCTCGGCTCCCCTCTTGAAAACACGGGCTGGCTCCATGGGGCCCCGCACAAGGTGCATTCGTGCTTAAATTTGCACTTAGCCCCGGATCTGCACTTCTTGCTGAAAGGAAACATAAGCTCCTTCGCTGATGCTGCCGCAAAGCGGCCTCGTTGTTGACCTCAAGCGCCCTGAAGGGTTGCACTGCCCTAGTCGGTGTCAGTTTACTTAGCAACAAAGCTCAATATTCTTGGGTTCCACAGATAATAGCCAACCACATGCATTTGCCAACTGTTCATTATAGAGCCAACTCACCTCCCGATGTGAACTGACACGCTTAGTATAGCGAACGCCAGCAGCCAGTTGCTAAACGTGCATGGATTAACCACAACCAGCAGGGAACGGTATCACTGTTCGTGTAGGTGTTGGGCGTGAGGTCACTGTTATGAGGGTACCGTAGAAGTCACTATTAAATGGGTGAGCGCAGGGAGGTCTCTCTTATGGGTAGGTACTGCTGAGGTCACTGTTAAGGGGTGGGTGCTGTGAATGTCACCGTAAAGGGGCAGGGAGGCGGGTCACTAAGTTAAGGGGATGGTTCACTGTAGGTCAAAGTTGAGGGGAGTAAGCTGTGGAGGTAATGTTAAGGTGGCGTGGACTTGTGGAGATCACTGTTAAGGGCTGGACCACTGTGGCGGGTAACTGCTAAGAGGGTATTGCTGTGGAGGTCTTTGTTAGAGGGGCTGTAAGTGTTGTGGAAGTCACAGATTTAAAGTGGTGTGGGCACTTTGGGGTTCAGTATTGAGGGCTGGGGTGCTATTGAGGTCAATGTTGATATGTGACTTAGCTGAGGTAGAGGTCACTTTTTATGGGAGAATATAGCTCATCTTATAACAGCACACACAAACATGAAGAAAAGAGGTGGAAATATACTCCAAGCAACCTGGGTCCTCTTGGGTTAGTATATATATATATATAATATTAAATATGGCTACTCAGAACAATGTGCATGCCTAACCTGGGACCCTACACTGGCTGACTTGTTCCTGAGCCAGAATGCGGGTAGGCCTAAAAGGGGGCATACCCTAATGAGAAACACAAAGGTGGAGGGAGGGAGTGGAGGCATGAGAGGGATGTATGCTGGGCTGAGAGAGCCCATGAATAAATGGGGCAGACATTCCCTCCCCAGAAATGCAGGCTGAACTTCAGCCTTCATTATATAATTATATATTACACACACATATAATCCACAGGGAAATGATAAGATCTGCCTGACCAAACATTGGGAATTGTTAGGTTTAGACAACAACCCTTATGAAGTTTCTACCACCATTTGCATCTATTACCTAAGTCCCAGAATTTTAGAGACATTTTATGCCTTGGGTCACAGGGTCAAGATGGGGCTGTCACCTTGTTGCTAATGTGTCGCTGTCCACGAGACTGTCTCACTCTTCAACCCTACTAGAACCACTAACAATACAAGACACTATAATATTACATGCATCAGGGAGTAATCATCTGGCACAATCTTCATGCCAACTCATTTGAGAGAACTGAGGAGACTGTTTATGAAGGCCATATATAAATGATTTGTTCAAACAAAATTCATCTTAGGCATTTTAAAGAATTCCATAACTGTGAAAGATCTCAGTTTCACAAGAGGCATTGATCGTGTCCTTATATCCATAAGAGGTGGTGAACTGAAAACTAACGCTGAAAAGAAGGTAAGATGGATTACGCTGCCCCATTTAAGTTAAATGAATATCTGATTTTCACCAGACTTGTGATTTTTTAATTTTTTGCTTCTTCTCACTGGACCCCAAAATGGTCACTGATTTAATTACCTTATTTATTTCTTTACTCATTGTTTATATGTGTTATTTTTTTAGGTCATTCATACCTACAAGCTATTAGTGGAAGAGGTATAGATTCATGGAGAATGATATGGTCGGACTTGAGATGAGGGGTGCACCACCACGAGGTCAGGTGGAGGCGCACGCCAAGCAGCACCGGAATTGATAAGACGGGGGTGTTCAGGCCATGGCTGAAGGTAGAGGTTTAGCTTTTAAGAAATTAAGTATTGGGAAAGGGGGGCGAGCCAGTTTTTCACCAGCGGCAGCCTAGGTGCACCCTGGCATGGGAGGGAGGCCCCATGATCACAGAGATAGAGGGTTATTTATTATCCTGAAATACACCTCCATTAGGTATATTTCAGGCGCAGACGTGCGTGTAATAGTTAATGCGCCGCAATTCACGAATTTTCCCAGCCTGCCAGGTCTAAAAGTGAGCGACATGCCTCTTTAGACACAGAAAATGATCTAAATGTAAGCCAGCAAGGCAACTATTCACAAAAGACTGGCGCTGACATCCGGAATTATGTAGAGGCTTCTGCGACGCCAAAACCCAGATTCATAGCCATTAGGGTTAGTACCAAGGCCTAGAATGCTGGTCTCAATAAATGGCCCCCACAGACTTTTAACCCCTTAGGCCTCTTTTCACACGTGGCGCTGGGCGGGTGCACCCGCCAAACAGTGCGGGCGCGTTGCGGGACCGGCCGCTGGAGTTTTTCCTCTGCGAGTGCAAAGCGCTGTCACGCGCTTTTGCACACGCGGGAGAAAAATCGGCACTTTGGTACTCCAGACTCGAACCTGCACTTTTCTTCACAGAAGCGCATGTATGGGTCAGAAATGTAAACTCGCTGGTAGTTATTAACATTATAACATAGTTATAATGTAAAATATACTTAAGTTATTCTTTCCTAATCGCTTAAACCGGTGCAGACTGGGTTAAAGATAATACACTGATCGTAGCTTACCTGGTCCATTTGACGCGGTTAGCCTGCTAGTTAGGAAAAGCACTCGCGATGATGTCACAGCATCACATGGCCCAATCACCTGCTCCATCACTATAGTCCATGATTGGTCCATGAGACCATGTGACATCATCACAGGTCCTTTTCCTACTAGCAAGCCAACGGAGAGGGATGCCGGGCTTCTCGCGATCAAATGGACCAGTAAGCTTTCTATTATTAGTTTGGTTTATTTTAGCCCATTCTTGCAATCTGGCTTCAACATTAGGAAGATGTAATAATGGTGTATTATTCACATTATAACTATGTTATAATGTGAGCCAACACAGGAACCGTTACACATCCCGATGGCTGCATAGCAACCATGCGGGAACATCGCCCGCAAAGCATCCGCACTTGCTTGCGGATGCTTGCGCATTTTCCCGCAGCCCCATTCACTTCTATGGGGCCTGCCCGTTAAAAACGCAGAAGATAGAGTGATGTTGCGATTTTCACGCATCGCAAAAGTGATGCGTGAAAATCAACTGTCATGTGCACAGCCCCATAGAAGTGAATGGGTCCGATTCAGTGCGGTGCACGCGTCCTCTCACGCATTGCACCCGCGCAAGGAAAACTCGCCCGTGTGAAAGGGACCTTAAGGACTCAGCCCTATTTCACCCTAAGGACTCAGCCATTTTTTGCAAATCTGACCAGTGTCACTATATGTGGTGATAACTTTAAAACGCTTTTTCTTATCTAGGCCATTCAGAGAATTTTTTTCATCACATATTGTACTTCATGACAGTGGTAAATGAAAAATACAAAATTTACTCCAAAATTTAGAAAATTCTGCAATTTTCCAAGTTTCAACTTCTCTTACTTCTATAATACATAGTAATACCGCCTAAAATAGTGATTGATTTACATTCCCATATGTCTACTTCATGTATCGACTCATTTTGGGAATGCTATTTCATTTTTGGGGACGTTATAAGGCTTAGAAGTTTAGAAGCAAATCTTGAAATTTTTCAGAAATTTTCTAAAACCCACTTTTTAGGGACCAGTTCAGGTCTGAAGTCACTTTGTGAGGCTTACATAATAGAAACCACCCAAAAATTACCCCATTCTAGAAACTACACCCTCAAGGTATTCAAAACTGATTTTACAAACGTAATTAACCCTTTAGGTTTTCCACAAGAGTTAATGGAAAATGGAGATAAAATTTCAGAATTTCGATTTTTTGGAAACTTTTCCATTTTTAATCCATTTTTTTCAGTACAAAGCAAGGGTTAACAGCCAAACAAAACTTAATATTTATTCCCCGATTCTGTAGTTTGAACGAACATCCAATATGGGGTTGTAAACTGCTGTATGGCCAAACTGCAGGGCGCAGAAGGAAAGGAACGCCAAATGGTTTTTGGAAGGTGGATTTTGCTAGACTGGTTTTTTGACACCATGTCCCATTTGAAGCCCCCGATGCACCCCTAGAGTAGAAACTCCATAAAAGTGACTCTATCTAAGAAACTACACCCCTCAAGGTATTCAAAACCAGTTTTATAAACTTTGTTAACCCTTTAGGTGTTCCTCAAGAGTTATTGGCAAATGGAGATGAGATTTCAGAATTTCTATTTTTGTTACCTTTGTCTCAAAACAAGTGTAATATAGAGCAAACTAAAAATCATATTTACCTTAAAATAGTACCAACAAAACTGACACCTTATCCCGTAGTTTCCAAAATGGGGTCGATTTTTGTGAGTTTCTACTGTAGGGGTGCATCAGGGGGCTTCAAATGGGACATATTGTCAAAAAACAGTCCAGCAAAATCTGCCTTTCAAAAACCATATGGCGTTCCCTTCCTTCTACGCCCTGCCGCTTGGCCATACAGCAGTTTACGACCACATATGGGGTGTTTGTGCAAACAAGAGAATCAGGGCAATAAATATTGAGTTTTGTCTGGCTGTTAACCCTTGCTTTGTTACTGGAAAAATTGATTAAAATGTTAAATTTGCAAAACAATTGCTGTTTTCGGACCGTTTTTGTCTTTTGTTAATTACATTGTTGAACTGACAGGTTAGATTGTGTGCTATTTCTATAGAGCAGGTTGTTACGGACGCGACAATACCAAATATGACTACTTTTTAGGGGTTTTTGTTTTAGTTTTACATAATAAAGCATTTTTGAAAAAAATTATTTTTAGTGTCTCCACATTCTGAAAGCCACAGTTTATTTTTTTATTTTTTTGGGCGACTGTCTTATGTAGGGGCTCATTTTTTAGTGGATGAGGTGACGGTTAGATTGGCACTATTTGGGGGTAATATGTATTTTTGATCACTTGCTATTACACTTTTTGTGATGTAAGGTGACAAAAATGGCTTTTTGACAACGTTTTTATTTAATTTTTTTACAGTTTTTACTTGAGGGGTTAGGTCATGTTATATTTTTATAGAGCAGATTTTTACGGACATGGAGATACCCAATATGTCTACTTTTTAGGGATTTTTTTACATTTAACACTAAAAAGCATTTTTGAAACAAAAAATCATGTTTTAGTCTGAGAAGCAATGTTTTAGGTAGGGGCTCATTTTTTATGGGATGAGATGGCGGTTTGATTCGTACTATTTTGGGAGGCATATGCTTTTTTGATCACTTTGTATTACACTTTTTAGTGATGTAAGGTGCCAAATAAATGGCTTATTTACACCATTTTTTTCTTTTTTATGACGCTCACCTAACGAGTTCAGTCATTTGATATTTTTATAGAGCAGATTTTACGGACGTGCAATGCTGGACACACCCCGCACAGCCTCCCGCCGCCCGCAACCACTCTCTCTGCACCCCCGCAGCCATAATATGATTGGGGGCTGCAGGGGGTTAAAATGAACACTTTGGGGGCATTAACTCTCTGATCCCCAGAGATCGCACAGAGCGCTGCAAACCGTGGGTCTGGAATTGACCTGCAGTTTGCAGAGATCGCCGATATGGGGGTCACAGGACCCTCTGGGTATTGTAATCAAGGTACCTGCTGAATGATTTCAGCAGGTGTTTGTTCCGATCACTGCCGGCTGAGCAGCAGTGATCGAACTACTCATGACGCACCTGTATCGTCATGGGTCCTTATGACTGAAACAATGACGCACCGATACGTCATGCGTCCTTAAGGGGTTAAAAGAGGGAAGGAGAGTCCTCATTACCACCCAGGAGTTCTGAATGTATAAATTATGTATCATAATTGTGTAGTCTCATGCTATAATGTACATAATGGGGATCATTTATCAAACTGGTGTAACGGAAAACTGGCTTATTTGCCCATAGCAATGAATCAGATTCCTCCTTTCACTTTCCAAAGGAGTGGCCCAAATTGAAAGGTGGAATCTGATTGGTTGCTATGGGCAACTAAGCCATTTCCACTTCACACCAGTTTAATAAATAACGCCCAATATACTTATGACTTTGTTAAAGGTTTACTAAAAGTGGCATTCCCTTTAAACATTACTGCTCTATATACAGTTCTTCATTCAGACTAGATCTCTGATGACATCAGCAGTAGCCAGGAGCCCCGCCCCTTAGAATACTGAAGCTGTATGACATCACAATGCTGTGTCCAGGGTTCTATGTGTTGGGGTGCACTGATTCTTTTGAGGGTTAGATGTTGGAGACGATGGATTCAAGAAGAATTGTTCTTGTTTTTCTTTTCTTTTTATATGTTCATGTTTACGGAAAGCCCACAAAAACACCTGCAGGTAATGGCTATTATCACCGGGGGTTTATCTTACGGAATGGGGGCTGAATATTGTATTTATCCTTACATGATTACGAGTCCTAGAGGCAAATCTGGCTGGTATCTCTGTGGCTTGGAGATCAGGTTATAGGACAGTGGGCTGTGTGCGGCATTGTAGCTGAGCCCCATTTACTTGGATGGCGCTGAACTGCAAAACCGTACACAACCCCTGGAACAAGAGGGAGGATATTTCAGAAAGAAAGCTGTAAGGTTTCTAATCTGAAACCATGGCCTTAAATGATGACATCCACTAGTGGGCACTTACTAAATACTGATTTATTGTCATCTTCTGACGTTGCCTCTTGTCCTCGTTTTGGGGTTCAGCTTCCGCTATCATTGATTTCATGTCTTTATTTTTCTTCATTCTTTCATGGACAGTGACTTTCCCAGGATCAGGAGTACAACCCCGGTCCGGACAGCGCTGGTGCAAATAACAGTGAGTAGTCAAGTCCTTCCTCTCCTATTTCTACTCTCATTATCCTCTAGGATCTAGAGATGTTGGACAATGTCTTGTAGAATATGTTCTCTATGATAAGAATTGATAACGAGCATCTTGTGTCTTTATTACCAGTCATGTACCGCGTTGTCCTGCCGCTTATGCGGATTTCTATTGCTTGCCGCCGTGATTACCATCTTTTGCTGGTGAGTTTACAATTTTCTTCTACTCTACAGATCACAATATTCTCTATACACTGTATTGTCTGACCTACAGGAGCGCAGTAACTACTGCAGCCAAGTTATAATACAGGGGCAGGATCGGGCAGGGATGTAATCATGTAACTGCTGTCCACTCTTTCCCAGTCCTGTATTATGATGTGATAAAGAATATAGCACTATTGTATATCCTTCCTGCCTGTTATATACTGCACCTTTATAGCTCACCCCCTGTAGTGGGGGAGGGGGTCATGGGTATATTCTGATGGGGAACTGAAGATCATCATCTGTAGCGGCTAATGTCAGGACATTTCTCTGTCTCACAGTTACAAGTACATCAAGGCCTGGCGCCGGCGGAACAGAAACAGGCAACTGATCTAGCGATGGTTCGAGTGGAGAAGCCAGGTAATCATTTCTATGTAATAACATATATAATGGGGGTCCAGGTAGAGCTTAGGGTTACCTCTCATATCTGCTGATCACACACATTGTGGGTCCTTCTATTACCCCATTATTCAGCATCATGTCTGCTGATGAGCTGCATCACTATATTACTGCATTGCTCATAATGTTAAAAGTATATATTCTGTTATATCTACTACCTGCTGATGGTTTCCTTTTCATTTTGTAGTTGTTCAAAAGCCTTTAGTGCAAATTAAGAAAAATAACATCAGACCAGCCATAGATAACATCAAGAAAGATAACATCAGACCAGTCATAGATAACATCAAGAAAGATAACATCAGACCAGCCATGAATGACATCAAGAAAGATAACATCAGACCAGCCATGAATAACATCAAGAAAGAAATGACAATTATTGAACAACTTAAAGCTGCCAAAAAAGAGGAGGAGAAAATAATGAAAATAACACCTAAAATAGAGGAGGAAAAATCATGAAAAACCATCCAAAACAGATCAGGAGAATATCACGAGACCATCCCGCCTGAAACGGTTCCATAAATGGATTCAAAAAGGACCCAGAAGAAGAACACCTGCTGCAGCTGCCGGTCCATGGACTAAATGGCGTTAATACCATCATGCCCATCAGTCCTAAAGCCTTGGAACACCATCAACAGTGGCCATATCTGTCTGTCTGTCTGTCCCTCTGTTTGTCTATCTGTATGTCCGTCTTTCCCTGTCTGTCTGTCTATCTATCGTAGAATACATAGGCAGATGGAAGACACCTGAGGGGGTGTACATCTCATCCACACTTTTTAATGTAGGTGAGATGAAAAATCCAGGAAAGTTGGGTTTCCTTAGTAAATTTACTTTGCTGAGGTTTTTATAAATTTTATTTCCGGGCCTGAATTTTTTTGGAATGGCAGGTAGGTTGGCAGTGGGACCTGCCATTCCCTCCCCCTCCAGGACTCCCCCTTTCCCCACCAATCAGCCCAGGTGATGCTGTTACTGGGGCATAAAACTGTTGACAACTGCAGTCAAGGTCTCAGTCTTGAAAGGCACAGTAGCCACAGTGGAACATCTGTGCTCTGAATACTGTTATGTGTGAACTGATCTCTATGTGATGTCGCTGTTTTGTTGCTGGACCAAATACAGCCAAGTTGTATTTTTAACCCCTGAAGCCTCTGAATTTTGTCATTTTGTTAACATGAGACCAACAAAGATTCCTTTGCAGTATGCTGCCCCCAGGGCTTATCGTGCACCAGGTTTTTGGGATGCCGATTGGTGGTGCAGCCTTATTAGTTTGCTGTGTCACGGCGCTCTTACCTGGATACCGTCGCTCCCCAGGGTTAGGCTCCATAGAAATAAATTGGAGAGTCGTAGTTTGTAGAGAATAAGCTGAGTCTAAACTTTGTAAAGTTTAACAGACAATACTTGATCTTTCTTTTGGTTCCAGCAGGTTTTGGGGTAAACTGGCAGCTGAACTTGGATATCTTGCTTTATCTTTCTCTGCTGTGCTAATCTCTGACTTCAGTCCGTGTTCTGACTTTGTGTCAGTTCTGGGTTAGGGGCCAGTATTAGGGTTAGGGGTAGAGATGTCCCGAAAATTCGGTCCGCCCCGATACATCATCATTGAGTAAACTTTGACTCTGTACTCACAGTCAGCAGACACATTCCAGCCAATCAGTATACCCTCACTCCCAGACCCTCCCACCTCCTATCAAAAAGCAAGAACAGCATCCATCTTAGGTTCATTCTGGAAGCTGCAGTGTTAGTTAGAGCAGGGAGAGTGCTGCTGCTGCCGAATTAATAGGGAAAGCGTTAGCTAGACAGTGTTCTGTGTCCACTCCAGTCCTCAAAGGCTCATCTCCTATAAGGACAGTGTCCTAACAGCGGTCCAAAAATCCCTTTAGGGCTGGTACATCAGTCTGCTTTTATTTATTTTTTCTATATATATATTGCAGTTTCCTGCCCTTGTGTGTTCCACAAAACGCCGAACGCACATGGCCAGTATTCTTGCTTTATGGATGTGGATGGGAAAACACATACGGTTTTGCAAATGTAGCCATAGGGTTAATTTTCAGTATTAGGCCTCATTCACACGACCGCATGGCTTTTTCAGTATTTTGCGGTCCGTATTTTTGCGGATCAGTGGTTCCGTTTTTTCTTCCGTTGTGTCTCGCTTCGTTCCGTTTCCGTTCCGCTTTTCCGCATGGCATATACAGTATACAGTAATAACATAGAAAAAATTGGGCTGGTCTTAACATTTTCAACAGATGGTTCCGCAAAAACGGAACGGATACGGAAGACATACGGATGCACTTCCGTATGCTTTCCGTTTTTTTTGCGGACCCATTGACTTGAATGGAGCCACTGAACGTGATTTATGGACAAGAATAGGACATGTTCTATATTTAAACGGAACGGAAAACGGAAAACGGAAACAGAAGGCATAATGGAGACACTTCAGTATTTTTTGCATGTCCCATTGAAGTGAATGGTTCAGTATACTGTCAGTATACTGAACTGGAAAACGGCCAGTATACGGTCCGCAAAATACTGTCGTGGTGAATGAGGCCTTAGGGTTAGGGGGTCAGTATGGCATTGTATTAGCATTAGGGGTCAATATTAGATCTAGAGACTAGTATTAGACTTAGGGTTTGGGGGTCAGTATTAGGTTAAGGGTCAGGGGCCAGTTCGGCCACACACCCGCTCTAACTGCCCCCCAAAACACATAGGAGTGCCCTACATCCACACCAAAGCTGCTGTCGAACCTGAAATCAAACAAAAGAAGAATTAACACTAAAGCAAACATTGCCCGCATCATATCTATAAAAAAACTGTCTAACATAAGACCGAAACCTCGCCGATTCCCAACGCCCAATCTTCCGAATTACCTCCTCACTGACTCCCAATCTGGCCACCTCCGTCACTGCTCCTATCCTGAACGGGTGCCCAGAATACCCTGTTCCTCGACTCCAAGAGCTTTCAAGCATTTCTTGAACACCGCCAAAAATTGAAAACGGGACAAAACGAACCGTCCTCATGCCGGAGAAAAGGCAACGTATCCCTACCTAATCCCACACTATCACCCTCCACACACCGGACTGGGCACATAAAACAACCAGGAACTGCAAACAACGTAAACTGGCAACCCCTACCTTCCTGATCCGCTGACTTCCGAATCTGAACCACAACCCTGTCCAAATATAAGTCCACATCATCACACTTCAAACCCCCGCTCTACTGACACTGACACTCACCAACTCCCTAATCTAAGAGCCCCAAAATGCTAATGCAAATGCCGCCCTAAATAAACCCACTTCCCACCCCGAACTAAAAACAACGCCCAACTTTTCTTTTCTTATCTCCAAAAGAAACTTAAAAGCAACCCGCCTCCCTGGTCTCTCGACCTTACTCCCCTATGCCATCCCTTCAAAACCTACCAACCCAAAAGTTTTTGTCTGGCCGTGCAGCGACGCAACCTTAACCCATACGCTAGACATGCAATAAAACGTGTTTACCTGAGAAACAGACTTCCTCTTTAAAATGCCCTAATAACAGCACCAATATCATCTCTCCATCATCAACGCATGCCTCAAGCCGGAGCTCCACCTCTCCCAGGTCTCCCACGCCTACCATATGCCTTCCAGGTACCAGGACTCAGCGAGTCCTTCAACAACCTCACTATCGCTCCTCCAGGATTTCCAAAGCCAAATCGACACTCCAGACCCTCTTCCTCTGCTTCTGACTGTAGCCGAAACCACCTCACTGTGAATGAGAAAGAGCATCCGCCACAGAATTAGACACCCCTGCAACATGCTTTGCGACCACGCAAGACCAGAAATTGCAAGAGCCTAATAAACAAGATGCCGATAAACTGTCGATAGCCTGAACCACCCTAAGTTATCACAATGGAAACGCACCTTTCTATTGGCGAATCGCTCTCCCCACAACACTACCGCCATGACAATGGTAAATAGTTCCAAAAGAGCCAGGTTACCCAGCCACACGTAAACCACGCCTCCGGCCACTGACCCGCACACCATTGTCCCTTGCAATAAGCCCCAAACCAACTCCCCAAGACGCTGGCCACAGTATATAACCCAAAAATCAACATTATCACAAGCGCCTCTCCCATAACTAACGTCTCTGACCATTGTACTGTTGTAAAAACTCTGCCCATACCCTCAAATCCCCTTCTCAATTCACCTCTTTCGTAGCCGCATCGGCGTGATGTGAGCGCTGACACAGCTCAGCCGTAGCCGCTGCCTGCAAAAAATTCGACCCATCGGCATAATCCGGCATGCAAAGTTACGTTTTCTCCCCCAATAAGAACTGCAAGTCCCGCAACCTAATCTTTTCCCCGTTTTTAGCCCCCAAAACACATAGGAGTGCCCTAAGATCCACACCAAAGCTGCTGTCGAACCTGAAATCAAACAAAAGAAGAATTAACACTAAAGCAAACATTGCCCGCATCATATCTATAAAAAAAACCAGTCTAACATAAGACCGAAACCTCGCCGATTCCCAACGCCCAATCTTCCGAATTACCTAATCGCTGACTCCCAATCTGGCCACCTCCTTCACTGCCCCTATCCTGAACGGGTGCCCAGAATACCCTGTTCCCTCGACTCCAAAAGCTTTCAAGCATTTCTTGAACACCGCCAAAAATTGAAAACGGGACAAAAACGAACCATCCTCATGCCGAAGAAAAGGCAACGTAACCCTACCTAATCCCACACTATCACCCTCCACACACCGGACTGGGCACATAAAAGAACCAGGAACTGCAAACAACGTAAACTGGCAACCCCTACCTTCCTGATCCGTTTTCGACTTCCGAATCTGAACCACAACCCTGTCCAAATATAAGTCCACATCATCACACTTCAAACCCCTGCTCTACTGACACTGCCACTCACCAACTCCCCTAATCTAAAAGCCCCGAAAAATGCTAATGCAAATGCCGTACTAAATAAACCCACTTCCCACCCCGAACTACAAACAACGCCCAACTTTTCTCTTTTCTTATCTCCAAAAGAAACTTAAAAGCAACCCGCCTCCTCTGGTCTTCGACCTTACTTCCCCTATGCCATCCCTTCAAAACCTACCGAACCCAAAAAGTTTTTGTCTGGTCAGTTAAGCCACGCAACCTGAACCCAAATGCTAGACATGCCATAAAACGGTTTACCTGAGAAACAGACCAACCTTCCTCTTTAAATGCCCTAATAACAGCACCAATATCATCTCTCCATCATCAACGCATGCCTCAAGCCGGAGCTCCACCTCTCCCAGGTCTCCCACGCCTTACCATATGCTTCCAGGTACCAGGACTCAGCGAGTCCTTCAACAACCTCTACTATCGCTCCTCCAGGATTTCCCAAAGCCAAATCGGACACTCCAGACCCTCTTCCTCTGCTTCTGGCACTAGAAGCCGAAACCACTCCCACTGTGAATGAGAAAGAGCATCCGCCACAGAATTAGACACCCCTGCAACATGCTTTGCGACCACGCAAGACCAGAAATTGCAAGAGCCTAATAAACAAGATGCCGATAAACTGTTGATAGCCTGAACCACCCCCAAGTTATCACAATGGAAACGCACCTTTCTATTGGCGAATCGCTCTCCCCACAACACTACCGCCATGACAATGGTAAATAGTTCCAAAAGAGCCAGGTTACCCAGCCACACGTAAACCACGCTCTCCGGCCACTGACCCGCACACCATTGTCCCTGCAATAAGCTCCCAAACCAACTCCCAAGACGCGTCCGTATATAACTCAAAATCAACATTATCACAAGCGCCCCCTATAACTAACGCCTGACCATTGTACTGTTGTAAAAACTCTGCCCATACCCTTAAATCCCTTTTTCAACTCCTTTCGTAGCCGTACGGTGATGTGGCGCTGACACAGCCGCCGTAGCCGCGTCTGCAAAAATTCGACCCATCGGCATAATCCGGCATGCAAAGTTACTGCTCTCCAATAAGAACTGCAAGTCCCAGCAACCTAATCTTTTCCCGTTTATGGCCTTACAAACCTCCTGCCGCAGATTCAACAGTTTTTCCTCCGGAAGTCTACACTCCATCCTGACAGTGTCTATAACATTTCCCAAAAACACAACAATTCCGACGTTGGACCCACCGTCCTTCACCCAGCCAGCAGTACCTCAAAATGCGCAAAAACCGACTAACATATGCAGTAACAAAAGAACAAACCCGAAGCTCCGGCAGCCCTAAACAAAAAAA
>JAKVIS010002911.1:0-20019 GCA_033119425.1 Bufotes viridis | reverse complement strand
GAAACTACACCCTCAATGTATTCAAAACTGATTTTACAAACGTTGTTAACCCTTTAGGTTTTCCACAAGAGTTAATGGCAAATGGAGATACATAATTTCATAATTTAGATTTTTCCATATATATCCATATATATTTGGACACCGACACAAATTTATTATTATTTTTGCCTGTTTACTAAAACATATTCAAGTTATAGTTCAAGTTACATAAAGTCCAGACTTTTAGCTTTCATTTGAGAGTGTCCACATTAAAATTGGATGAAGAGTTTAGGAGTTTCCGTTCCTTTACATGTGGAACCCTGTTTTTAGAGGGACCAAAAGTAATTGGACAATTGACTCAAAGGCTGTTTCATGGGCAGGTGTTGGTAATTCCTTCATTATTCATTCTCAATTAAGCACATAAAAGGCCTGGAGTTGATTTGAGGTGTGGTGCTTGCATTTTGAAGATTTTGCTGAGAAGTAAACATGGGGTCAAAGGAGCTCTCCATGCAGGTGAAACAAGCTATCCTTCATCTGCAAAAATAGAAAAAAAACATCAGAGAAATTGCTACACTATTAGGAGTGGAAAAATCTACAGTTTGGTACATCCTGAGAAAGAAAGAAAGCACTGGTGACCTCAACAATTCAAAAAGACCTAGACGCCCACGGAAGACAACAGTGGTGGATGATCGCAGAATAATTACCATGGTGAAGAGAAACCCCTTCACAACAGCCAACCAAGTGAACAACACTCTCCAGGCACTGATGATGTGACACAGGACAGAAGCAGCCGGACGAATTCTTGGGTTTTCCGAGACATACTGTGTGCTCAAATCCAGCCAAATGTGGCCAAACTGATTGGTCGGCATTTCATAATACAGATGGACAATGACCCAAAAGATAAAGCCAAAGCCACCCAGGAGTTTATTAAAGCAAAGTGGAATATTCTTGAATGGCCAAGTCAGTCACCTGATCTGAACCCAATAGAGCATTTCACTTGTTACAGACTAAACTTCAGACAGAAAGGCCCACAAACAATCAGGAACTGAAAACCGCTGCAGTAAAGACCTGGCAGAGCATTAAAAAGGAGGAAACACAGCGTCTGGTGATGTCCATGAGTTCAGGACTTCAGGCAGTCATTCTTCTTGAGCCCCTGAAATAAAGGGACTGAGTTTAAAAATGCTTTAGTTCCTCATATTTTTATGCAATCATTTTGTTCAACCACTGAAATAAAGCTGAAAGTCTGAACTTCAACTGCATCTGAATAGTTTTGTTCAAAATTCATTGTGGTAATGTACAGAACAAAAATTAGAACAATGTTGTCTCTGTCCAAATCTGATCATATGCACTAGGCCTGCACAATATATCGCGAAAGCAATCGTTATCGCAATTAATCGCCATATCGCAATCGCAATTTGCCGACCCAAAAATGCTGCAATTATATTACCGTATTTTTCGCCTTATAAGACACACTTCCCCCCCCAAAAGTGTGTCTTATAAAGTGATGGTTGACTTTCTACGTGACACTGACACTGTATCTCTGGCCGCTATGCTGCACAGCGCGGCCAGCGATACATCAGTTACAGTGCGGGGAGGGAGGAGGGGCTGGAGGAAAGTCGTTATTTTAATGAACACATGTTCTTATATCTATTTTATTTATCTGTTCTGTGCAGCGCTATTAAGAAAATGGCAAGTTTTGTATTTTGTACTTTTGCACAATGTATTTTATTTTGAAAAACACTGCATTTCAGTTCTTGAGTTCAGAATAACTACATTTCACATTATCAGTCATCTGTGTGTGCTTTTACCTTGAAAATCCAAGCAGATAGACCTCTAGCACAATTCCCTTAAAATATCGCATCGCATATCGTTATCGCAATTTTTAGGGCCCTAATCGCAGGGCCTAATTAGGGCCTAATCAGGTCACTGTGACCTGTCCTTCCAGCACACCCTCAACGGGGGATGTTCTACTCCTGGCACCTCTGAACAGTATATTTGCAGGAGGAGGGCTACCTTTCCCCTGCATGGATTGGTTGTCTCTCACCTACCGCTGCAACAAACAGCTGCAGCAGACCTTGAGTCAGCCCTCACCTCAGCAAAGAAGGGGTTTGATTGCACACCATGTGGCTCGCGCTGCACTGTTCGTAATGGCACAAGCCCAAAGCTGTTATGATGGCCTGTCTACTGTCCTATACTGTCTACTGTTTTCCAGTACTTTTATTACTAATATTAATGGCCTGCACCACCACTGGTCAATTGTTTAAGGCAACTGCCAGGTTGGGGACTATATAGTGTATGGGGCTTTGCACAAGGTTTAGTCCACTGTGTAGTGACTGTGCTGGAGTATGCCGGCGCCAGAAACTACACAGTGGACAGAGCTTTCCATCTGCCTTTTGTGTTTGACAAAAGCTATAGTCTAGTGCAGTTCTCCGAAGTAGCCCAGAAAATGATCTCGTTATAGCAAAAACGAGAAAGAGAAGTTCCAGCGATCTAAAATAATTCCATCTTTATTGAAGCATATAAAATCCAGTATGATCCAAAGTCACACATATGTCATAAAAAAAAAAAAAAAAACACTGTTTCTGATGCTTTTCGGTGTTACTAGCAGGCCTTAGTCATATCTATCAGTGCTTTACAGACACATTTAAAAAGGTAGACTGCACCAATCAGAAAGAAACATACAGTCACATATTTTCAAACAGGTGACTAAACTATCAATCTGACTTTGGATCATACTGGATTTTATATGCTTTAATAAAGAAGGGATTTGTTTTAAAACATCACTGACATTTTTCTTTCTTCTGCCTTGTGTTGGACCCCACCGATCTGATATTGTTGACCTTAAGATATCAAAGTCCCAGAAAACAGTTTTAATTCTGGTAATCTGCTCATGGACCAGGGAGCTTAGGATACTCAAGAATATTGATCAGAAAGGGGAGAGTTTGAAATGCTGCTGAAACTCTTGACATTTTTGTAGGATAGTATAAAAATTCAGGTAAGGTTAATGCCCTTTTAATAAAGATTGATTACCCTTAATAAACTGTACAGCACCCAGGGGCGGACTGGGCCGGGGGGCAGGGGGGCAATTGCCCCCCGGGCCTCTCTGTAGTGTCACCCAGGGCCGGCCTTTGGGGTGTGCATGTGCCCTGCCGCGGCCCTGGTGACAAGTGGGGGCGGCCGGCGGCAGGGCACAGGGAGATGAACGCTTCCACTGTGGAAGCGTTCATCTCCATAGTCATCTGTATCGCCGTCCTCAGGACGGCGATACAGATGGCTGTGCTGCAGCAGAGCAGGGAAAGGCGTGTCCCCTCCCTGTTCCTCTGATAGGCTGCCAGCACTAGGCCGGCAGCCTATCAGAGGCTGGTGCAGGCGGCGCGATGACATCATCGCGCCGCCGGAGCGGCATAGCGAGGGACACAGGCCGGAAGAGGCCTGCATCGCATCGCTGGAGGTAAGTATAAGTGTTTATTGTATGTTTGTTTGTTTTCTGTTTTTGGGGGCTACTGGCACATAAGGTGAGGGGGTATTCTACTGGCACATGATAAACTGAGGGGGATTCTACTGGCACATGATAAAGTGAGGGGGGTTCTACAGGCACATGATAAACTGAGGGGGATTCTACTGGCACATGATAGGGTGGGGAGGGAGACTACTGGCACATAGGGGGACTACTGGCACATAAGGGGTCAATTGGCACATAAGGGGGACTACTGGCACATAAGGGGCTACTGGCACATAGGTGGGGCTACTGGCACATAAGTGGGACTACTGGCACATAAGTGGGGACTACTGGCACATAATGGGGGCTACTGGCACATAAGGGGGCTACTGGCACATAAGGGGTGCTACTGGCACATAAGGAGGGCTACTAGCACATAAGAGGGACAGCTACTGGCACATAAGGGGACTACTGGCACATAAGGGGGGCTACTGGCACATAAGGGGAGTCAATTGGCACATAAGGGGGACGGCTACTGGAACATAAGGGGGACGGCTACTCGCACATAGGGGGGACTACTGGCACATAAGGGGGGACTACTGGCACATAAGGGGGGCTACTGGCACATAAGTGGGGCTACTGGCACATAAGTGGGGCTACTGGCACATAAGGGGGGCTACTGGCACATAAGGGGGGTCAATTGGCACATAAAGGGGATGGCTACTGGAACATAAGGGGGACGGCTACTGGCACATAAGGGGGGACTACTGGCACATAAGGGGGGACTACTGGCACATAAGGGGGACTACTGGCACATAAGGGGGGCTACTGGCACATAAGTGGGGCTACTGGCACATAAGTGGGGCTACTGGCACATAAGTGGGGCTACTGGCACATAAGTGGGTGCTACTGGCACATAAGTGGGTGCTACTGGCACATAAGTGGGTGCTACTGGCACATAAGGGGGACGGCTACTGGCACATAAGGGGGACGGCTACTGGCACATAAGGGGGACGGCTACTGGCACATAAGAGGGGGGCTACTGGCATATAAGGGGGGGGGGGCTACTGGCACATAAGGAGGGGGGGCTATGAGCGATGTGAGTGGCCAACATCTATTCTCTCCGCAATGCTCAGCCTCCTGTGACAAGCTGTCAATGCTGTCAAAGGAGGCTGTGCTCTCCTCTCGCAGCTCCCCGCCCAGCCTCTTGTGACAGCGAATCAGTAAGTAGAGGGGGGCTCAGTGGGCCTCTGGGTGTTACTTGCCCCCTGGGCCAAAAGTTGCCAGTCAGCCCCTGACAGCACCTGAGCATCTAATATGTGGGGAACCACAAAAACGACCTTGCTCTAAACTATAACATGTAGTTTAATTAAATGTCCACTAGAGGGAGACAGCTGACTGCAAATCTATGCATCCGAAAACTCAGGGACAGCAACAACTAGGATGGGAAATTGGTTTTGATTGAAACCAGACAAGTCTGAATCCTGCATTCTAAGCTGTGCCATCCACTTTCCCATGGGCTCTAACACTCACAGACTCATAAATAACTAGCCACTTAAGCTCTTAAGTGCTCTGCCTGAGACATATTCTTTTGGATTTTTGTTTTGGGACAAAAATCAAGGTCTTTTTTCTGTGAATATCAAATGCTGCAAAAGTGCATATGTCATGTCTTGTAGCAACCAGAAGTTTCCAGCTGGCTATGGGAATTAGATTTACATAGTTGAAGTTTTGTACAAATTGGAGATTTATAAACAATTTAAAAATAAAATCATCTTCTGCACGTTGTGTTACAGAGAACGAATACGGAGTTTGGATCTATGAAGAACAGAGTAATAGGGCTATGACCTGTGGCATCCATCAAGTGACATTTCAGAAATGTCCCCAGACACTTTGCAATTTATCAGTCATCCTTTCTCTTCCTCATCTGTCAGTTGTTATAGATTGCTGTACAGATGTGGGGTGGACTTTCCTCTCCAGGAGTTTCCAGGAAACAATCAGCATGGCAGGTTCTATATAAAATTAGAACATGTTAAAGGGGTATTACTGTTTCTGAAAAAAAAAAGGGTTTTCTTTGTTATGAAAAGTTACACAGTACTTTCTGTATCAGTTCTTAACTGGTCAAGATCTCTGCTTGAGGTCATTCAATAGGAATTCATTGGTTTTTGTTTTGTTTTTAAAGATTTTTATTTTAATCATCTCAAGAAACACAATCCATAAAACAGAATTACAAAAAAAATCCCCATTCCTCCCACACCCCCATAGCCCCCCAATCCTACAGGAGAAAAAAAAAAAAAAAGGAAAATTATTTACTTAACCATCCCAATCCTTCCAAATATTACCCCACTTTGCGTTGGACCCTCTTTGTCTGTACATGATCCTCTCATAGATTTTCACCTTATTAACTAAAAATAACCAATTATTACAATCTGGAGCAGAGGGGGAAAACCATTCTCTGGCTACAAGAAGCCTGAAACATCACTTTAGTCAATAGCCGGCCCTTCAAGGGCTGGCAATTAACCTCTGATAAGTCCCTCAAAACCCATACCTTGGGAGATAGAGGAATGTCTGTATTAAGTCTCTGAGCCAAGGTTGTTTGAATCGTACTCCAATATTTGCTCACTGTCGGGCAGACCCAGAACAGATGTAAATGATCTGCCCTGGGGTCCCCACAGCGAAGACAGTCAGAGAAGGCTCTAAATCCCCTCTTATGGAGCCATAAAGGTGTCACATATATTTTGTGTATAAAATTAAACTGTACAACAGTATGATTAAAATTGTGCGAAACCTGACTTAAGTTCTCCCCTATATTCTCCCAATCCGGGGGGCCCACCTCTGACAATAAAACAGACCAGGATCTCTGTCCTGGAGAAAGACATTCCAAAAAAAAACTTTTCATCAAGTGTCTATAACAATGTGATAATTTAACTTTTATACCACCTTTCTTACAAATCAAATTGTGCAAAAATTCAGGAGTGTCTACATCAAGTGAATGACTATCGGCAATACGAAGAAGGGCCGACCTCAATTGAAAATATGCATACCAAGCCACCTCACCTACATTTAAATTTTGTTTTAGCTCCATAAGAGACAGGATTTGCCCATCTTTAACCACCTGATTCAGATATTGAATATTTTTCATCCTCCAATATTGCCAACAGTTTGGATCATCTAAATTCAAAAGCTTTGAGTTATGCCATAATAGGGTACAGATAAGTGATGCCTTGATTTTAAACCAACTCTTTATAACCAGCCAGGCCTTTGTAGCCATTCTGCAGAAAGGTTTATATCCAATCTGTATATTAAGTAAATAGTCAGACTCTAATACTGTAAATAAACATGAAAAACCTGAGTCTTTCACCAATTTTCTACAGAGTTGGCTATTTTCCCAGTCGTTAAAAAAGCAGAGTTGAGAGGCCATAAAGTAACCCCTAAAGTAGGGGAGGTTGAGGCCTCCCCTATTGTAGGGCATGGAAAAATAAAGCGCCTTTAGTCTCACAAGCTTCCTCCCCCATATTAAATCGTTAATCATCCGTTCTATCAACCTAAAATACTTATCTTTAATCCATACAGGCGAATTGCAAAGGACATAAAGAACCTGGGGCAGCACCACTATTTTTATTAATGAAATTCTGTCTGCTCTTGCCGGCAGAATTCTTTGCCATATCTTAATTTTGGATCTCACCTTTGACAATAAAGGAATCAAATTGAGTTGAAGATAATCTTGGGTTTTGGCAGAAACTGTTATCCCCAGGTATTTTATTGAATCAGAGATTGATACCCGATTGGCAAAATTTTCCATAGATCCTCGCAGTTCGTCTACGGGGAGAAGAGCAGTCTTCCCCAGTTAACCTCCAGGCCAGAAGGATCAGAGAATAGGTTGACTAATTCCATTATTCGAGGAAGTGTATTTTCTGTTTGGTGAATAAAAAACAAGATATCATCTGCATAGAGAGATATACGGTCCTGTTTCTCCATTACACCAAAGCCAGCCACTCTCGAATCCTGCCTTATACTAGCTGCAAGAGGTTCAATATAGATATTAAATAAAAGAGGGGAAAGAGGACATCCTTGACGAGTACCTCTTCCCAATGCAAAACTCTCTGTCAGCATATCATTAATCCTGATCCTGGCCACTGGACATTTATATAACAACTGAACCATCCCCATAAATTTGGGGCAAAACCCTGTAAACCGAGAGCAAGGCAGGTGGTTTGACTCCGTGACCAGAAAGGAGTGCGTACGCAGAATTTCAGATTAAGAAAGTTGCATTTACTATAAGTGAATAAAAACAGGTTAACAACACTGGAATTGCAGGGTAAGGACAAGCAGAATATTCAGAACAGTATGAACAATATAAGTCATATACTAGAACAATGTCCACCTCCACTGTTTCCGTATTTGCAGCGCGGACACTCAGGTACAATAGTCCCAAACACTGTCCCTAACTGACCCTAACTTCAAGTGGGTGCGCACCCCTTATCCCAGTGGTTCTCTTACAGTTTATAGGAGTGCACGGTGGGGCCCGATGTCGTTCTTCTCTTTAACCAAGGCAGGATCCACAACCAAGAAGTCCTCCTCAGAAGGCCGGGAAGAATCAGTTAGATGTTACAGTCACTGTCCGGTACATCGACAGTACTGTGAGTCCTTTTACCATTAGTGGCAATCCACTCAGCACAGGCCAGCTCCACAGGTTAGTTGCTGTACACGGTCCTTCTCAGCTCAGCTTGACTAAATGCACTGTCTCTTTATATTCCAACCGAAGTTTACACAGCCTGGATGCACAGGGCAGCTTTGTGATGTCTCCAACCAGGCCTTACACCACACAGAACAGGTTCTCTAACTTGCCATCATGGCTGACACAGCAGCAGCTTCTCTGTCCTCCTTCTTGTTCAGAAAACAGGCCTGCTGACATCATCCGGGGCGTGTCTTATTCAGCACTTTCTTAAAGGAACAACACAGTAACACACTATCTCTATGATAACTTCAACACAAAGTGGTCCTATGCTGCCATCTACTGACCAAAAGAATACTGCAGGCACTTTACATTTTAACACAGAATAGTGAAACTTAGAGACATTACATGACTGTTTCTTACATATTCCCCCACTTTAAGATTGGCAGTCCCTGCCAATGACTGAACATCCAGAGGGCTGTACTCTACATGTAGAGTGGTAATGTACCGTTGTACGGCAGGCCAAATAAACTCATCCTGTGCATACCGAACAGGGGAATACCAGCATTTTGTCTAATGGTGCGTCTGGGAACCACTGGTATACTCTGGGGTTCTGTAGCCATAGACTGAGAAGGACCAGTCGATTCCGCATCAGAGGGGGTACAATCTGAGGACACAGTAGCCACAGGCGGAACAGCCTCAGGAGTTGAGATTGGCCAACAATCATCTTCATCATCGTAATCCCATTCCACACCGCCAGTCTCTGACTGTGGGAGCACGTTGACATTGTCAGTCCCATCACAATTTGCTTCCCTAGATTGGCACAGGCGCAACATATTTCTGTGAAGTACTCGGACACAATCAGTTCCTTCTTTCTGGACTTCATACACTGGCCCGTTTGCATACTTACGGGCAACTACACGATACGGCGTAGCCTCCCATCTGCTTTCCAATTTTCCTTGAGGTTTCTTAACACGTACCAGCACCAGGTCACCTGGCTGCAATGGTGTCTTTTGCACCGGAGTCTTCTCGGGATGAGAATTTTCTTGCAGACAAGAACTGAGGCCACTGTACCTTCTTGTCCTCCTCCAAAGTCCGCACCATCTGTAGCAGAGTTCTGTTAAAGCGTTCACAGGCTCCGTTCCCTTGGGGATGGTATGGGGTCGTATGCGACTTCTTTATCCCATAGATACGTTGAACCTCTTTCATTACATGTCCCTCAAAACAAGCCCCTTGGTCAGAGTGGATGCGTTGTGGACATCCATACACTCGGATGAAATCTTGACATAGTGCTCGAGCTGCCGTCTCAGCAGTCTGGTCCTTGGTGGCGGTCGCCACCGCAAATTTGGTGAAGTGGTCCACCATTACGAGACAATACTGATGCCCACTGTTGGATGGGCCCACCATTAGGTAGTCTATCATGACGATCTCCAAAGGTTCCCGGGTCACTATGGTTTGCAGGGGAGCTCTTTGCTCTATCGCTTTATTAATCTCACAAGTTCGACATCGATGACATACTCCTTCAACCATTTGACGGAGGCCGGGCAGTAAATCAGTCGCTGTAGCCAACGAAAGGTCTTCTCATGACCAAAATGTCCATTCTTAGTATGAGCTTCAAGGGCCAATGATTGAGCCAGTTCACTAGGCACGACGATTTGGTAGCAAATGTCGATTTCAGAAGGTAGATATACCTTTCGGCATAGCACTCCATTTTTCATCTCTAACTTTTCCCACTGACTCAGGACCGATAGCATTTCACGTGTCATTCGTTCTCTTCCTCTTTACAGGGCTTCTTGTTTTTCTCAACACACTTGATCATTTCGCCAGCCCCTCATGGGCCTGCTGCATTTGCGCCCATTCCTGTCGTGAGGGGCCAAAGAAAGGAGCCATTTCGGTCCCTTCCATTGCACACTGAATAGCAGTGACCAAGGCTTGTGAAAATCTGCTGAAGTCAGGCACCTCCACATGCTCTAACTCTGATCCTGTGTGTTCACACACCGAGGGGTACTCTCCCATTGTGAACTACTGCCAAGGAACGGGCCACTAGTGGATCAATACTTCTTTCAGCTGTCAGTGGTGGCAATGTAATTTTTGTGTGCAGAGGGACCGAAACCGAGCAAGAGGTCAGCTGTGCATCAGAACTTTTCTGTAAGCCGCATGTTCGACCAGCCGCTGGAAGGCTGTTTGAGTAGGCCGATGGCTAGCGGTTTCTTTCCAGTAACCGTGACCTTTCTTTTCAAAGAGAATCTGATCCAATTCTTTTAACACATTCATCCCCAAGATGATAGGGACCTCCACTTCACGTGACGCCTGTACCACCACAATGCCTTTCTTGCCTAGATCTTGGCCACATAATCTGACATTCATCCAGGCCACTCCCACCACCGGTACTGGTAGCTGATTAGCTGCAACCACTCGTATGAATGTATGGGGATCATATTTCACATGTTGCTGAAAGTACCGCTCATAACAGTCTCTACTCAGGGTCGTTACTTGAGAACCCGTGTCAATCATCCCGGTAACCGGAATACCTTCTAATTCTATCTGTATGATGGGACTTGCAGCAATTAGGTCTTCTTCAGGGCATTCTCCCTCATAGTCTCCCTCTCAGTTTCCCCTACTACACGCCCTACTACAGCAGGGGTCTCTCATAAACTTGTCGCTGCTCTGGACATCTAGCAGCAATGTGGCCCATGCGTCCACACTCCCAGCAGCGTAATTCTCGCCGCCCTGCCATCGGTTTGGGCCCTTCGGTAAGCCCCATCAGTCTCCCCTGAGAGTTGTACTACATTATTGGGACCCCTTCGGTAGGTCCTATCCTCATCCCTCCAGCGGGGTTGTGGGTGATTCTGACCTTCTTGGTGTGAACGGCCCACCCTTCGTCTCTAGCTTTCTGGAGGCCTGTAATTCTCATAGCATTCTCATTACAACTAGTTTGTAGGTGTTCCATTTGTTCTTGCAATTTCTGCATTACTGTAAGTATCTCTTTAAAGGTCCCTTTTTCTACTGTTTCTGAGCCAGAGCTAGCCCCCTGCGACAGTGTAACTCCAACTGCGGTCTGAGGTTTCTGAACCATACTATTGGCACGTGAGATGGCCTCTACTTGTACGTCATGAAATTTTGCATCAGTCTCCCGTCTTATAAAGTCCTGCATAGCAACAGACAAACTGCCATCACGGATCCCCAGAACAAACCGGTCACGGAGTGTCCGATCAGGGTTACAGAAGGCTGGTGGGCCCCTCTTTCCTTCCCTTGAATATCTCGGAGCAGTTCTTGTAGGACATTCGCATATTGGGGAGACTTTCATTCTCCTTTTGTACCCTCTGGAAGAACTGTGCCTGCAGGGACCCCAGCAATGCCGTTTCTCCATAAATAGTTTCTAGAATCTGGACAACTTGCTCAAATGTCTGTCTTTGTTCAAATGGCCGCAGTATCACTGTAGTCTTAGCATCCCCTTGTAACGTCAATATGGCTAATTCTACTAGTACTTCTGGTGCGGTCTGGTACATGCGCTGTACCATCCGTATCTGCTCTGCCCACATATTCACAGACATATTATTACCATCAAACTTTGTTAACTGACCTCATTATAGCCCCTGCTGGCATTCTTTCTCCAGCACCATCCCTTCCTAACAGGTGCGTCGCTGTTCATTCTGGTACACGGATCCTGCCGACTACGCCAATTTGTAAACCGAGAGCAAGGCAGGTGGTTTGACTCCGAGACCAGAAAGGAGTGCGTACGCAGAATTTCAGATTAAGAAAGTTGCATTTACTATAAGTGAATAAAAACAGGTTAACAACACTGGAATTGCAGGGGTAAGGACAAGCAGAATATTCAGAACAGTATGAACAATATAAGTCATATACTAGAACAATGTCCACCTCCACTGTTTCCGTATTTGCAGCGCGGACACTCAGATACAATAGTCCCAAACACTGTCCCTAACTGACCCTAACTTCAAGTGGGTGCGCACCCCCCTTATCCCAGTGGTTCTCTTACAGTTTATAGGAGTGCACGGTGGGGCCCGATGTCGTTCTTGGATCCAAAACCAAGAAGTCCTCCTCAGAAGGCCGGAAGAATCAGTTAGATGTTACAGTCACTGTCCGGTACATCGACAGTACTGTGAGTCCTTTTACCATTAGTGGCAATCCACTCAGCACAGGCCAGCTCCACAGGTTAGTTGCTGTACACGGTCCTTCTCAGCTCAGCTTGACTAAATGCACTGTCTCTTTATATTCCAATCAAAGTTTACACAGCCTGGATGCACAGGGCAGCTTTGTGATGTCTCCAACCAGGCCTTACACCACACAGAACAGGTTCTCTAACTTGCCATCATGGCTGACACAGCAGCAGCTTCTCTGTCCTCCTTCTTGCTCAGAAAACAGGCCTGCTGACATCATCCGGGGCGTGTCTTATTCAGCACTTTCTTAAAGGAACAACACAGTAACACACTATCTCTATGATAACTTCAACACAAAGTGGTCCTATGCTGCCATCTACTGACCAAAAGAATACTGCAGGCACTTTACATTTTAACACAGAATAGTGAAACTTAGAGACATTACATGACTGTTTCTTACAACCCATTCTTTTCATCACCTCCCAGAGAAACACCCACTCCACCCTGTCGAACGCCTTAGTGGCATCCAATGACAGGACCGAGCGGGCGCCGCCACCAGGAGACTGAATATTAGTGAAGAACCTATGCAGGTTATGATGGGTGCCCTTTTTTGGCATAAAGCCATTTTGATCTGGATGAATCACAAAAGACATAACCTGAGAGAGCCTCTTGGCCAGAACCTTTGATAACAACTTAACATCCGTGTTTAATAAGGAAATTGGTCTGTATGAGCTCAAATCCACCAGATCTTTATCTTTTTTAGGGATTAAAACTATCACGGCTTCCATCATGGACTGTGGCAGAGTCCCTCCCTGCGATGCTTGAGAGAACACTTCCAGTAGATCAGGGAGGATGACATCGCTATACTTACGATAAAATTCATATGGAAGACCGTCTGACCCTGGCGATGAGTTCCCGGAGATAGACCTCAAGGCCTCTTGAATCTCCACAAGAGACAATTCTCGTTCCAGAGATTCTTTTTGGACTTCTGTTAACGTCGGAAGAGAATTTCTCTCCAGGAACTGTCTCGCCAGGTCAGGTGGCAGACCAGGAGAAGCTGTATATATCTGAGAGAAGTATTGCAGAAAAGTATCTCTAATTCCCTCTGGGTCTGATATAATTACCCCATCTAAATTACGAATTAAAGTAATAGCTTTCTTTTTCTTATCCTGTTGTGAAATTATTTTAGCTAGAAGCTTACCAGGACGTCCGGATTCTGAAAAATACTTCTGTCCCTTAAAAAGTAACCTATGATTTGCTTTCTCAATTGCGTATTCCTTCAGAGAGCAACTAGCCTTCTGCATCTCTTCTTTATTATATTCAGTAGGTTGATTGATAAATCGTTCCGTTGTGGATGCCACGATATCGGTCAGGTCCTCCTCTTTTTTCCTAAATGATCTCCTCACAGCAGTGATATCACTAATAAGAACCCCCCTCAGATATGCTTTCAGAGCATCCCAAACTAAAGTGATGTTAGCAGAGGGGAGATTTACCTCCCAAAAGGAAGATACATGTAATTTAATAGACTGATAATTATCCATAATAGTAAGCCAATATGGGTTGAGCTTAAACCCAAATCCCCTATTGTCTTTATTTTCCCCAGTGCGAACCTCAATTGAAACAGGTGAGTGATCTGAAACTGTTCTTACTCCGTATCGTATCCTTTTAATATTATTCAAGTTATTCTCATTAGTAAACGCCAAATCAATCCTAGACATTGCTCTGCCTCCTCTGCTAACACAGGAGTACATTCTCTTTCCTCCGCCAACATATTCCCATATATCCACCAGTCCAACTTCCCGAACAAAAATGAGGCAGTGGGGAGAATTACATATGTTCCTTCCCCGATCTGCATCTACAGTCAGTCTGTCTTTTTTAGGATCCATAACAGCGTTAAAGTCTCCCATCAGAACAAGCCGACATTCTGGTTTCTTTTCCAAAAAATGCAATAGTTGGGTAAGTGGATACATCGAGAATGGCGGAGGTATATAAAAAAGGTGAGAATGTAACTATATCCATGGAGCCTCCCATACAGAAAAATAAATCTGCCCTGGTTATCTATATAAGATTCTATTAAGGAAAAATCTATGGAATTATGAATCAGAATCGATACACCCCTAGAGGCACCGCTAAAAGTGGAATGGTAGGATTGGGAATGCCATCCCGTCATCAGGCGGGACATGGTCCCTTCAGTGAGATGGGTTTCCACTATACAAATAAGTGCGGGAAGATGTCTTTTTATTGCATCCATAATAGCTTGCCTCTTAACCCTTTCCCCAAGACCTCTAACGTTCCAAGAAACGATTCTAACAGACGTCAGTTAAATGAGAGAGAAAAAAAAAAGCCCTTCCCTGCAGGTTGAGTTCCCTCCCCCATTCCCTTTCCCTCCCCCTTTGGTCCGCCCGATCTAGTCAGCAAACCTCTACCTTCCGGCCATTCTCCCCCCCACTAGTCCCATCCTCCCTCCGTCCCCTCCATCACTTCATTATAAAAATATTTCAAATGCCCATTTGCTCCATCCAATCCAACGCTTGTTGCGGTTTCTCAAAAAATTGGATAGTCCCATTATAAATCACTCTTAATTTTGCTGGGTACTGTAAAGAACATTTAATGTCCTTTGACGCCAAACGTTTCTTTATCTCACTGAAACGTCTTCTTTTTTCCTGAGTCTGCCGAGCAAAATCAGAGAAAAATAACAGTCTAGTGCCTTGATAGTCAATAGGTGAGCATTCTCTTGCCCTTCTCAGTATCATATCTCTATCCATGGATAGTAATAGTTTCATTAGGATTGCTCGCGGCGGCCACCCTGGAGTGGGTTTCCCCCCTGGAATCCGGTGGGCTCTTTCTATTTGAAACATGGAAGAAAAGTGTTCACTGCCCAGGTTTTTTAAAATTACCGCCTTAAGTTGTTCAACTAGCTGCCAACCCTCAGCTTCTTCTGGAAATCCAACTATGCGGATATTATACCGCCTTGATCTATTTTCCAAGTCCTCCAGTTTATTTTGTAGGAGGTGGTTTTCTGAAGAAAGAGACAGAGTCTTAGATTTTATCATATCCATATCGGATTGGAGGGAGTCGACCGTCTTCTCCATATTAAGTACTCGATCCCGGATTTTGGTCAGGTCTTCTCTTATTAGGGATATGTCGCTCTGCATTGACCCTAGTTGAGTAGACATCCCTTGCACTAGCATACCGTTATTTTCCACAGTGCACAAAATTTTTTCCAGAGCTGAGGGGTCATGTTCAATTTCTGAGGGGTCATGTTCAATTTAATTCCTCCTTTCTCCTCTGCTTTCAGCACTGTTTTTTTACTTTGACTTTAAGTTTTAATTCTTTATTTTTTTTTTCTATTTTCCTCTCTTTTTTTTTCTCTTTTTCTTTATTCCCCTTTACTCTCCTTTATTCTCCCTTCTTGAATGCCAACCAATATTAAACAGAGTCACAGAACTAATACAGGACTATAGGCAAAAGGGAGAACCAAAAGAGCATTTTTTCTCACATGTCCAGCGTCCAGAAGCAGGAGAGCAGGGATGAGCAGGGGAAACCAAGCAAAACCGGAGCAGGAGGGAAAAGGCAGGAGAGATAAGGCACGAAGCAGGTCCCAGCCGAGCACGGGCGGCAAGAAGTGAAGGTGGACGGGGAGATGAAGACCCGCTCCCTGTAGGCAGCAGCAAACGGCAGGCGGAGACCCAGAGTTCTCACGGAAGCAGGGCAGCAGAAGGCGACAGTGGGGGGGTCTGGAAGCTCACCCTTGCTGTGAGCGGCAGCAGGCAGCAGGCTGGAAGCAAGCGGCAGCGGGAGCTGGAGGCACAAGGAGTCGAGCGTTTTCTCAGGGCGGCAGGCGGCAGGTGGTAGAGGGCTCAGGCGTGCCCAAGGCTCAAAGCATCAGCCGGAGAGCCAGAGAACGAGGAGGAGGGAGGAGGGCAGGAGGAGGAGAGCGTGACGTGGAATTCATTGTTTATTTGCAAGGTTAAAACTCTATCATGATCACAGGATGGTCACACAGGTACACCAAGTCTATTATATAAAGCCCAATCTCTGAGCAGTTTTATGAGAAGGTTGAGCAAAGGGATAAAATTCTTTTGCTGCACACTTTAGTAGGACTCACTATATTATAGAGTTCACTTAAAACTCTATCAATGTCTTGGCAGTGAGCTCCCCCTAGTGGTGGTAACAGGCAGGTAGAATATTACAGAATTTTATAATGCAACTCTCTGGCTGTTTGAAAGAAAAACAGGGCATTTGGAGCTCTACATTAGAAAAATTAGCTCTGGCCACTTATAGAATGTTATGCCTAGTTATATAGTTTAAACTGAAATAGATGAAGGTATGTTTCCTGCCTGAAACCACCGGGATGTACCTGAATTACCCTGATCATAAGAAATATCAAGAAATTTTGGAGCTGATAACACACTATAAAAATCTTTATGGAATGAATTTAAGAATTTTTAATGATTTTTTTAAATTGGGTTTTGTTTTTGTATCTTTTCTATTTCTGCATTCTGAAAAACATATTTTTATTTTCTTGTTGACATTGCCATATGATTACTTTTGTTTCCTAGTGCAAGTTGTAATTTGCAATCCCCATTTTGATTAACTTGATGAACTATTGCTTGTCAAGAGTTGAAAATGCCAACATTTTATTAATGTTGTACCAGTTGTGGTATAAATGTTGAATTTATTTTGTTGGTTGATATATGATTAGGTGATACAAAATGTATATTTTTTTAAGTTTTACTACTTTGTTGTTTTGCATTTAGTTTTCATTAGTTTCATCTTTTGATTTAAATTTTATTCTCATTAATTCTACCTGCCTAGTAGCTTACACCACTAGGGGAGCTTAGTGAACTCGATGAGTGTAAAGTGAGACAGGCAGGCAGTTAGAATATTACCAGAGGTTTTATAATGCAACTCTCTGGCTGTTTGAGAAGAAAAACAGGGCATTTGGAGCTCTACATTAGAAAAATTAGCTCTGGCCCTTATAGAATGTTGTACCTAGTTAGTAGTTTTAAATGGAAATAGATGCAAGGTATGTTTCCTGCCTTAAACCACGGGATGTACCCTGAATTACCCTGATCCATGAGAAATATCAAGGGGAATTTTGGAGCTTGTTAGCACACTATAAAAATCTTTATGGAATGAATTTAAAGAATTTTTAATGGTTTTTTTTTAAATTTAAGGTTTTATTTTTTGTATCTTTTTTATTTCTGCATTTTGAAAAACATATTTTTTATTTTTCTTGTTGACATTGCCATATGATTGCTTTTGTTTCACAGTGCAAGTTGTAATTTGCAATCCCCCATTTTGATTAACTTGATGAACTATTGCTTGTCAGGAATAGTTTTCATTAGTTTCATCTTTTTGATTTAAATTTTATTCCATTAATTCAGTTTAATTTATTTTTTTTATAACCGTGGGGTATAAATAACTTTTGTGTATAAATTTTTTGTATAAATTTTGTGGGTCAATACAAATATAGCAATACAACATATATATATAGTTTTTATGTTTTACTACTTTTGCACAATAAAATCACTCTTTTTTGTGTCATAACTATAAATTTTGTGTCAGAATTGTACAATGGCTTGTTTTTTTAGCAGTTTTTTAGCATTACACATATGTCTTTTGAGTACTTTTTATTATGCTATTTCTGGCTTTGTTTTCCATTTTTTATGGTGTTAGGGTACTTTCACACTTGTGTTTTTATTTTCCGGCATAGAGTTCCGTCGTGGGGGCTCTATGCCAGAAAAAAACTGATCAGTATTATCCCCATGCATTCTGAATGGAGAGAAATCCGTTAAGGATGCATCAGGATGTCTTCAGTCCAGTCACTAAATGTTTTTTGGACGGAGAAAATACCGCAGCATGCTGCGGATTTTTCTCTGTCCAAAATTCCTGGAAGACTTGCCGGAACAACGGATCCGTCATTAATTCCCATTGACTTGTATTAATGCCGGATCCGTCGCAAAGAGTTGCGTCGTTTCGGCGCATCGACGGATCCGGCCTTTCTGTCTGTACCTGCGCCAGGATATAGGAGGAGCTGCAGGTGCAACTTCCTGCTTCTCCCTAGTTCCAGCCTGCGAGGGAGAAGGGAGAACGCCATAATAGGAGGTGAGTATAATTTTTTTTTCCCCCTACAATGAAAAAAAAATCAATAAGCAGCTCCTATGATAGGAGCTGTATTTATGCAAATAGTGGATTCTAGGAGGAGTAGTACTAGGTACTGCTACATCTAGCATCCACTATGCAGTTATCCCACCTGCAGTCCCTATGTACATTTGCATAGGGACTGCAGGTGGGATAACTGAATGGTGGATGATAGGCTGTTCACTGCCAATCATCACCATGCAGGTCTCCCACTGCAGTCTCTATGCAAAGTGACTTAGGGACTAGTGATAACTACATGGTGAGCGTAGTGTAGTAGGTGCTGTTCACTGCTACCTGCGTCCACCATGCAGTTATCTTACCTGCATTCCTTATGTACTTTTGCACAGGGACTGCAGGTGGATTAACTGCATGGTGGATAATAGGTTTAGTAGTGACCCGACTCCTCTGGATAGAGATCTGTGAGGCTATTGTGCCAAATTGGGATGACCTCAATGAAGGGCAACAGGATGATTGTCGCAAGTATATATAATTTAGTGAATAGCATACATGTCTGTTTCATTTACAAAAAGTGGTTTTCTGTCTGATTGAAGTGGATCACTGTCACCAATAGTTTATAACTATTAATTTTTAATTGTTATTGTGGCAGTGACAAACAAATAGTAAACCATTTTTTATGTCAAGAAATCATGTTTGTTAATACAATACAATACAAATGAATTTTTTATTTTTTATTTTTTCCAGGGACGTTAATCATGGTGCGGTGGTGGTCTGCAAGGGACCGCTATAGAGAGGACTTCAACGAGGAAGTCAATTGCCCAAGTGGGTCAGGGAGGAACCCGCATAGCTTAGCCGTACCTCTATGCCGCCACTGGGAGTTCCTACGAAGAACCCTAGAACTGCGAAGGTAAGATGTGTATGTTGATACACATTTTGATTTATGTTCAGCTATGTGTGTATGGCCCAGGCGCTGGCTGTCACACGGCAGCTCTGTCCGAGACCTGCACATATTATTTGAGTGTTGTAGAGATGAGCCGAGCCTGCGCTCAGATAGCTACACCATGAGATATTAAAAAAACACAGTACATACACCTCTGTTTAGTAATAGAAAATGATGTGCTCTATGTACATTTTGGTTTTGTCGTCACTTACCATCTGTATCACATCTTAATTCGCTTTGCTCAACTCTATTTGAGGTTCTGTAAAAACTATTTTTAAAATTTTGGCTACAGAACATCAAGCAGAAACCCTCGGGCGCCAGAGCCACCGTTGAAGTCCATCAGGAGGCGGTCCCCGAAGAGCCGCCACACCGCCGGTCCCTCTCGTCCTGCTCCAGCAGCTGGTCAGGACCAAAAAATGTTCCCTGCTGGTTGCCCTCTGGCGGGCCCCGCTATGGCCCAGTGGCATCGCTGTTTGAGGCCCTAGTGTGTCGCCAGAGGTCCGGTGTAGGAACCATCAAGCGGACTATGAGGATCTCACAAGGGCCTGTTTACGAGTCTTTGGTGGGATACACCAATGGGTTGCAGCCTTATGGAGGCCGGAGATCGCGAGGGCGTCTGCGGGAGGGTGGTGCAGACTACACGGCTGGGTCGCTGCGTTACTATTGGCTCTCATTGATCCCAACGGTGGAACGGTCTCTCGCCCGACGCTGGCTGTTTAAGGTCTGAAGGCAGGTGGGTAGCTGTATGGTGTGGCTAATGCAA
>JAKVIS010002910.1:0-19823 GCA_033119425.1 Bufotes viridis | reverse complement strand
ACTGCGTGTTATTGCATACCATTGGAGCTTTATATTGATTAACTCCCAAGGACTCCAGCCCTATTTCACCTTAAGGACTCCGCCATTTTTGTGCAAATCTGACCAGTGTCACTTTATGTGGTGATAGCTTTAAAAAAACGCTTTTTACCTATTCAGGCCATTCTGAGATTGTTTTTTCAGTCACATATTGTACTTCTACAATACATAGTAATATCGCCAAAAATAGTTATTACTTTACATTCCCCTAAAACGTCTACTTCATGTTTGGGTCATTTAGGGAACGCATCATTTTATTTTCGTTTTGAGAGTTTAGAAGCAAATCTTGAACATTTTCTGAAAATTTCAAAACCACTTTTAACGACCAGTTCGAGTCTGAAGTCACTTTGTGAGGCATACATAACAGAAACCACCCAGCATGCCCCCATTCTAGAAACTACACCCCTCAAGGTATTCAAAATGATTTTACAAACTTGTTAACCCTTTCAGGTGTTCCACAAGAGTTCATGAAATGGACATAAAATTTCCGAATTTTTTGAGCAAATTTTCCATTTGAATCCAATTTTTCCAGGAACAAAGCAAGGGTTAACAGCCAAACATAACCCAATATTTATTACCCTGATTCTGTAGTTTGCAGAAACACCCATATGTGGTCAGTAAGCTGCTGTATCGCCAAACGGCAGGGCGTAGAAGGAAGGAACGCCATATGGTTTTGGAAAGCAAATTTTGATGGACTGGTTTATTTACACCATGGCCATTTCGACTCCCCCTGATGCACCCTCGAGAGAAACTCCAAAAAAAAGTGACCTCCCATTTGGAAACTACTGGATATCACAATATTTCTTTTAACATACGATTTTATTTGGGGGCGTGATAGAGTACGCTTATCGTCCTTACGGACCACACATCCCTATGCAGGGCCGGACTGCGGATAAAAACCAGCCCCGAGGAAAAAGTTGCATACCAGCCCCGGAAAAGTTGCATACCAGCCCCAAACACACACGCTATGGCAGTGTATGTATGCATGTGTAGTGTATATATATATATATATATATATATATATATAATTATATACACACACACAGGCCAGGCCTTACCCTAAGCGCTGCCGTGGCTTGCGCTCCCTGCGCAGTGGCAACTCTAGGAACAATATATGGGAGCAAGTACACATAAGATACCACAGTCAAAAATGGGGGCACTAATAATTTTCACCATAAATTCATACAGCTGAAAAAAAGCAGAAATAAGTATATATAAATTCAAAATACGAGAGTATTAGCGGTATGCAGGGATACATTTATAATAAAATAATTTACTTACAAAGAACCTATTCCATCTTCTGCTGTGCTGTCCTCTGCTTGCTTCCCTGCGGATCTTCCCTCTTTCACAATCTGTCCCTCAGTGCGTCAGGGCAGGCACACTGCTATGGGGATCTGTGGATGTTACACTGTTATGGGGATCTGTGGATGACACACTTTTATGGGGGATCTGTGGATGACACACTGTTATGGGGATCTGTGGATGACACTGTTATGGGGATCTGTGGATGACACACTGTTATGGGGATCTGTGGATGACACACTTATGGGGATCTGTGGATGACACACTTATGGGGATCTGTGGATGACACTGTTATGGCGGAATCTATGGATGACACTGTTATGGGGAATCTGTGGATGACATACTGTTATGGGGTACTTTTACACCTGCGGCATGGCTATCCGACCTATCCGGGCTGTTCACCCTCCTGATCCGCCATGCCGCCAAGTACCCGTGCACTGCCGTGCTGCTCTGTCCCCATTGACTATAATAGGGGCAGGGGCGGAGCTATGGTGCAGCATGGCAGAGATCGCCCGGACTAAAAGTCGGACATGCAGTACTTTTTAGTCCGGCGATTCTACCGTGCTGCGCATAGCTCCACCTGCCCCTATCATAGTCCAATGGGAGACAGCATGCTACCGGCAGTACACGAGTACTGCATGTACGAATCAGGAGAGGTGAGCAGACCAGGATAGTCGGATCAGCCATGCACTTAGTGATAATACCCCATAACTGCTACATGTCATCCACAGATCCCCATAACAGTGAGCATCCACAGCGCCCCATAACAGTGACATCCACAGCGCCCCCATAACAGTGACCTCCACAGTGCCCCCATAACAGTGTCATCCACAGATTCCCCCATAACAGTGTCATCCATAGATTCTGCCATAACAGTGTCATCCATAGATCCCCCACATAACAGATGACATCCACAGTGCCCCTATAACAGTGTGCCAGTAGCCGTCCCCTTTAGTGCCAGTAGCCCCCTTTATGTGCCAGTAGCCCCCTTTAGTACCAGTAGCCGTCCCTTGTATGTGCCAGTAGCCGCCCCTTTATGTGCCAGTAGCCCCTTTATTGCCAGTAGCGTCCCCTTTAGTGCCAGTAGCCCCATTTATGTGCCAGTAGCCCCTTTATGTGCCAGTAGCCGTCCTTTATGTGCCAGTAGCCGTCCCCTTTAGTGCCAGTAGCCCCCTTTAGTGCCAGTAGCCCCTTTAGTGCCAGTAGCCCCTTTATGTGCCAGTAGCCATCCCTTTATGTGCCAGTAGCCCCCTTATGTGCCAGTAGCCCCCTTTAGTGCCAGTAGCCCCCTTTAGTGCCAGTGGCCCCTTTATGTGCCAGTAGCCCCGTTTGGTGCCAGTAGCCCCTTTAAGTGGCAGTAGCCCCTTTAAGTGGCAGTAGCCCGCTTTAAGTGGCAGTAGCCCCTTTATCTGCCAGTAGCCCCTTTTATCTGCCAGTGGCCCCTTTATCTGCCAGTAGCCCCTTTAGTGCTGCCAGTAGCCCCTTTAGTGCTGCCAGTGGCCCTTTAGTGCTGCCAGTGGCCCCTTTAGTGCTGCCAGTAGCCCCTTTAGTGCTGCCAGTAGCCCCTTTATCTGCCAGTGGCCCCCTTTATCTGCCAGTAGCCCCTTTAGTGCTGCCAGTGGCCCCCTTTAGTGCTGCCAGTGGCCCCTTTAGTGCTGCCAGTGGCCCCTTTAGTGCTGCCAGTGGCCTTTATCTGCCAGTGGCCCCTTTAGTGCTGCCAGTGGCCCCTTTAGTGCTGCCAGTAGCCCCCTTTAGTGCTGCCAGTAGCCCCCTTTAGTGCTGCCAGTGGCCCCTTTAGTGCTGCCAGTGGCCCCCTTTAGTGCTGCCAGTAGCCCCAAGAAAAAAAAAAAGAACACTTATACTTACCTCCAGCGATGCGATGCAGGCCTCTTCCGGCCTGTGTCTCGAGCTGTACGGCTCGCGGCGCGATGATGTCATCGCGCCGCTGGGCCGGCCTCTGATAGGCTGCCAGCCTAGTGCTGGCAGCCTATCAGAGAACAGGGAAGGTCACGCCTCTCCCTCCTCTGCTGCTGCTCCGCACGGAGATGAGCGCAATGCAGCGCTCATCTCCGTCGCCACTGGAGCCCAGTGTGCCTGCGGCCGCCCGGCCGGCCGTGCGGCAGTCAGGGCTAGCGGCCTACCGGGAATTTTCCGGTATCCGGTAGGCCAGTCCGACCCTGATCCTATGTCCTTAAAGGGTTTCTGTCACCAACTTTTGACATTATAAGCTGTCTGACATTAGCTATGTGCTAATGTCAGACCAGCTTGATAATGTCTTTTTATAAAAATCCGCTGTATATTTAGTCTGAAAAACTTACTTTTATATTATGTAAATTAGCCTCTAGGAGCAGGGGCGTTGCCCTGCTCCTAAGCGGCTCCGTCCGGCAACCTGCTGGCACGCCCCTTCACACTTTGATTGACAGTGCAGGGCGCGATCCTCCTGCACTGTCTCGTTCTGAAATCGCGCGCCCGCGCTGCCGCCTCTGTATTCGGCGCAGGCGCGGTGAGCAGAGGACAGCAGGCACCAGCGTCCTCTGCTCACCGCGCCTGCGCCCGAATACAGAGCGGCGCGGCGCGATTCAAGCGAGACAGTGCAGGAGGATCGCTCCTGCCACTGTCGATCAAAGGTGAAGTGCCAGCTGGTTGCCGAGCGGAGCCGCTAGGAGCAGGCAGCGCCCCCTGCTCCAGAGGCTAATTTACATAATATAAAAGTAAGTTTTTCGAGACTAAATATACCAGCGAGTTTTATAAAAAGACATTATCAAGCTGGTCTGACATTGAGCACATAGCTAATGTCAGACAGCTTATAATGTCAAAAGTTGGTGACAGAAACCCTTTGAAAGGTTAAGCTTTAACTCCTTTAGGACACAGGGTGTACATGTACGCCCTTGTGTCCTGGTACCTAAGGACCAGGGCGTAACATGTACTACCCTGTGAAGTTCCGATCACCGCTGTGCACGTGACGGTGATCGAACACGGTCGCCATGGTAAGATGGACCATGTGATTGGACCATGTGATGTTACGTCATTACAGGTCCTTTAGTTGTTAGCTGATGCAGGGAAAGAGAGGACAGATCTCAACTACGCGATCAAGTGGCTAAGGTAAGTTAAGTTTTATTATTTTTAACCCCTTCCTCTTCATTTTACTAGCATTCTTTATTAAGAATGCTATTATTTCCCTTATAACCATGTTATAAGGGAAAATAATCAATTCTCCAGAATACTCTACCCGAAACCGGACTTTAGTGATGAAGTCCGGCTTCGGGTCTGGAGTACCAAACATGGCGATTTTTCACCGCGCGTGCAAAAGCGCATTACAAACGTTTGCACCCGCGCGGAAAAATCGCGCATATTCCCGCAACGCACCCGCCTCTTATCCGGGCGTCAAATATGACGCCCGTGTGAAAGAGGCCTTAGTGTCTTATTCAGTAGTTTTGCCCCCTTTAGTATCCCATCCAGCAATGTTGCCCCTTTAGTGCTCCATCCAGTAGTTTTGCCCCCTTTAGTGTCCCTATCTAGTAGTTATGCCCCCTTTAGTGTCCCATTCGGTATTGTTGCCCCTTTACTGCCCCATCCAATAGTTTTGCCCCCTTTAGTACCCCATCTAGTAGTTTTGGCCCCTTTAGTGTCCCATCCAGTAGTTTTGGCCCCTTTAGTGCCCCATCCAGTAGTTTGCCCCCTTTAGTGCCCCATCCAGTAGTTTGCCCCCTTTAGTTCCCCATCCAGTAGTTTTGCCCCTTTACTGCGCCCAATCCAGCAATAAAAAAATAAATAAAATCGAATACTTACCTTGCAGCCTCTCCAGAAGCAGGCACCCCGCTCTCTCCAGCAGCAGGCACAATATGATGACGTCATCACGCCCTGCTGAGCTGGAGAGCGCGCAGGCAGAGTCCCGTCCTGTGTGCTCTTTGCAAAGACCAGCAGGAGCCAGGAGGGATGGCATAGCAGCAGGAGGGAGGGAGGGCTGGGCCCGCCTGCCCGCACGTACGCACACCCGCATGTTGGGCCGGGCCCAGAAGAAGTAGTCTAACTGTCAGTCTTGTGCAGAGGGGGCCTTCCATGAGCTCCGTGCCCCCCTGTGCCGTGGGCCCCATAGCAGTGGCGTGGTCTGCCTATATGGGCGGTACGCCACTGGGCACTGTATAGACATGTTGCTTTGGACACTGTAAGGCGGTATTGTTTTGGGCACTGTGTGGTTATGTTATTTTGAGATCTGGATGGCAATGTTGTTTTGGTCACTGTGGGGATGTATTATGTCAGGAACTGTATGGCGATTTTACTTGAGAAATTATTATTATTATTTAGGCCTCCACTGTATGGGATATCGTCTCGGGCGCTGCATGGCAGCATTAATATCTGGAGAAACGCATTGCCAGATTTCACCCTCCATTCTTCAGCCTGGTTTTCATCTTAATATGCCTTCCTCTCATCACACTACGTGGCTCACATGGTAAAGAGATCAGGCACCGGTGCTTGAGGCGAGACTACGCTGCCATATGGCTGCACCTCATACACCACATTTACAGCTATGAACAGACTGAACTTTACGGAGCTTTGTCTTTTCTCTTTTAACCTTAGTAACGATGTAGATATTGTGTATTGTGTGCGAGAACAGATGCAGAGAGACATCAATAAAACCTCGAGCGATGGCGGCGCGGATCCTCATGCGGCAGCACCCTCAGCGGCAGACAGGTGTTTCATGTAACTCGTAATGAACACAAGTAAAACTTTTGGATTCTTCATCGAGTAAAAAAACAAAAACAACAACAATTATCTGTCTTCAGCTTTTATTTGGCAGGAGATGACACATGGAGAGCATGAAATGCGGCGTCTCAACACCCACCTCAAACCCACACAACTGCAGAGACATGGCAGAGTGTAATACCTTGATTACGGATCTGAGAGAAGAGCGCAACGTCTGGGTTATGCTTCACCGTGACAAAAACAGCACCTGCTGCTCGTGACAATGACAGTCCAACAGGGTGCAGTCAATAGCGTTCAGCGCAGGAGAGGGTATAGGGCGTGTATACTTTTGCAGACATTTTTAATGCTCCAGTACATCCAAAATAGGAA
This sequence comes from Bufotes viridis, assembly GCA_033119425.1. Taxonomy (NCBI): domain Eukaryota; kingdom Metazoa; phylum Chordata; class Amphibia; order Anura; family Bufonidae; genus Bufotes; species Bufotes viridis. The sequence goes on along the minus strand of JAKVIS010002910.1, from coordinate 13,412 downwards.
GCAAAATGAAGCCTGCGCTGTCACAGCTCCGAGCCGAGACCTAAGCGGAACAGCAGCGGGAAGAAATTGTCAGGGCCAGACTAAATGTCAATGGTGGGCGATTTTCACCAGCCCCTTGCACATTTAATGGCTTCCTTGTTTGGTATTCTTCTCCTGTTATGTCTTACCAGAGGCAGGGCTTAATAGGATGCCTATTGGTGTTTTATTCCGACAGTCATAATGCACTGCAGTGCAGAAGCATTGCAGTGTATTACATCAGCTGTCAGGGATGGCATCTTCACATACTTTTCTCAGCCTAAAAAGGTAAACATATAGAAAGGTTTAATATGATGTAAAAATATATATATATAAAAAGAAAGAGAAGAAAACCTGATATTGGTTAACGGAGGGTGGCTTCGCATGCATGGCTGCGCTGTGTTCACTCGGGCACCCATTCTCGAAATAGGACCGGTTCCAGACATGGCGCACCTATCTGACATAGGGCTCTTGCACACGACCTTTGTTGTTTTGCAGTCCGTTTTTCACAGATCCGTTGTTCCCCATCTGATGTTTTTTTTCCTTTGATTTAAGTCCTCTTCCATTCCGTTATTCCACAAAACATATCCGTATGGTTTCCGTATGCGATCCGTTTTTTGTGGATTGGAAACGGAAACAGCTACGTATTATTCACCAAACACATGAGCAATATGGGCTGGGCACAGCATTTCTACAGTATGGATCCGCAAAATACGGAGGACATACAGATGTGTTCCGTGGGCGTTCCGTATTTTTTGCGGACTCATTGACTTCAATGGGGCCTCGGACCGTGATTTGCGGACAATAATAGGACATGCACTACTTTTTTGCAGAACGGCCATGCGGACAAACGGAAACGGAATGCACATGGAGTAACTTCCGTATATTCTACAGCCCCATTGAAGTTAATGGTTCCGCATACGGGCCGCATAAAAAACGGAACAGAAGCGGAAAGAAAATACGGTCGTGTGCATGAGCCCATAGATTTCTGTTTCTATGACCAAACTTAAACCCAAAAATGAAAACGCAGATGTGAGCATGGCCTTAAAGTACTCAGGTACCATTCACTTAAATGGTGCAGTACCCTGGCTTGGCCACTATATGGCGTAGGGAGCTGTCTGCCTCCAGCAATGTACATGGCATATTTTCTGGTGCTGCGCAGCCTAAAATAGCTGAATGGTGCAGGTGCCGGGTGTCGGACCCCCACTGATCTAATATTGATCTATTTTCTGGGGGATATGTTATCTGTAGCCTGGATGACCCCTTTTAACTCCTTGCCTTCTTTAGACCTACATGTGTGGCAATGGAGCATGGACTTGTGGACAGCCGCAGCATGTTTCATTCGTCCATGGCTGGTATTCTTCACCTATCAGGTCTCACCAAAGGCAGGGCCTAATAGGATGCCTGTTGGTGTTTATTCCGGCAGACATAATACACTGCAATGCAGAAGCATGTATGTTGAGGGATTTAGCAGATTCTGCCGTGTCACATGTATGTCGAGGGATTCAGCAGATGCTGCCGTGTCACATGTATGTTGAGGGATTCAGCGGATCCTGCCCTGTCACATGTATGTTGAGGGTTTCAGCGGATGTTGCACTGTCACATGTATGTTGAGGATTCAGCAGGTGTTGCCCTGTCACATGTATGTTGAGGGATTCAGCGCATGTTGCCCTGTCACATGTATGTTGAGGATTCAGAGCATGTTGCCCTGTCATATGTATTTTGAGGGAGTCATTAGATGCTGCCCTGTAACATGTATGTTGAGGGATTCAGCGGATGTTGCCCTGTCACATGAATGTTGAGGGATTCAGTAGATACTGACCTGTCACATGTATGTTGAGCGATTCAGCAGGTGTTGCCCTGTCACATGTATGTTAAGGGATTCAGCAGATGTTGCCCTGTTACATATATGTTAAGGATTCAGCAGATGCTGCCGTGTCACATGTATGTTGACGGATTCAGCGGACGCTGCCCTGTCACATGTATGTTGAGCGATTCAGCAGGTGTTGCCCTGTCACATGTATGTTGAGGGTTTCAGCGGATGTTGCTCTGTCACATGTATGTTGAGGGAACCTGCGGATGTTGCCCTGTCACATGTATGTTCAGGGACTCAGTGGATGTTGCCCTGTCACATGTATGTTGAGGGATTCAGCAGATGTTGCCCTGTTACACGTATGTTTAGGGATTCAGTGGGTGTTGCCCTGTCACATGTATGTTGAGGGATTCAACAGATGCTGCCCTGTCACATGTATGTTGAGGATTCAGCAGATGCTGCCCTGTCACATGTATGTTGAGGATTCAGCAGATGCTGACGTATCACATGTATGTTGAGCGATTCAGCGGATGTTGCCTTTGTCACATGTATGTTGAGGGAATCCGGGGGTGTTGCCCTGTCACATGTATGTGGAGGGATTCAGCAGAGGCTGCCCTGTCACATGTATGTTGGGGGACTCAGCGGATGCTGCCCTATGACATGTATGTTGAGGATTCAGCAGATTCTGCCCTGTCACATGTATGTTGAGGGATTTAGCAGATGTTACCCTGTCACATGTATGTTGAAGGATTCAGTGGACTCTGCCGTGTCACATTGAGGGATTCAGCAGATGTTGTCCTATGACATGTATGTTGAGGGATTCAGCATATGTTGCCCTGTCACATGTATGTTAAGGGATTCAGCAGGTGTTGCCCTGTCACATGTATGTTAAGGGATTCAGCAGGTGTTGCCCTGTCACATGTATGTTCAGGATTCAGCGGGTGTTGCCCTGTCACATGTATGTTCAGGATTCAGCGGGTGTTGCCCTGTCACATGTATGATGAGGGATTCAGCAGGTGTTGCCCTGTCACATGTATGTTAAGGGATTCAGCAGGTGTTGCCCTGTCACATGTATGTTCAGGATTCAGCAGATGTTACCCTGTCACATGTATGTTCAGGATTCAGCAGGTGTTGCCCTGTCACATGTATGTTGAGGGATTCAACAGATTCTGCCCTGTCATGTAATTTGTTGGCTATTGTGAAAAAAAAAATAAACAATTGAAGGATATAACTTTTAACAATGTGGGAGTTATGCGATCATACATGATACTGTCGGCTAAACTGTGTGTCTAAGTCTTCCATATGTAATACTTATGTCACCCATCATGTGTGATACTGTCTGCTGTCCTGCTGTAACTAAGCCTATCATGTGTGATATTGTCGGATGTCCTGCTGTATCTAAGACTATCATGTGTGATACTGTCTGCTGACCTGCTGTATCTAAGCCTATCATCTGTGATACTGTCTGCTGCCCTCCTGTATCTAAGCCTATCATGTGTGATACCGTCTGCTGCCCTGCTGTAACTAAGCCTATCATGTGTGATATTGTCGGATGTCCTGCTGTATCTAAGACTATCATGTGTGATACTGTCTGCTGCCCTGCTGTAACTAAGCCTATCATGTGTGATATTGTCGGATGTCCTGCTGTATCTAAGACTATCATGTGTGATACTGTCTGCTGACCTGCTGTATCTAAGCCTATCATGTGTGATACTGTCTGCTGACCTGCTGAATCTAAGCCTATCATCTGTGATACTGTCTGCTGCCCTCCTGTATCTAAGCCTATCATGTGTGATACCGTCTGCTGCCCTGCTGTAACTAAGCCTATCATGTGTGATATTGTCGGATGTCCTGCTGTATCTAAGACTATAATTTGTGATACTGTCTGCTGTCCTGCTGTATCTAAGCCTATCATGTGTTATACTGTCTGCTGTCCTGCTGTATCTAAGACTATCATTTGTGATACTGTCTGCTGCCCTGCTGTATCTAGTCTTGTCATGTGTGATACTGTCTGCTGCCCTCCTGTATCTAAGCCTATCATGTGTGATACTGTCTGCTGTCCTGCTGTATCTAAGCCTATCATGTGTTATACTGTCTGCTGTCCTGCTGTATCTAAGACTATAATTTGTTATACTGTCTGCTGTCCTGCTGTATCTAAGCCTATCATGTGTGATATTGTCTGCTGTCCTGTTGTATCTAAGCCTATCATGTGTGATACTGTCTGCTGTCCTGCTGTATCTAGGCCTATCATGTGTGATATTGTCTGCTGTCCTTTTGTATCTAAGCCCATCATGTGTGATACTGTCTGCTGTCCTGCTGTATCTAAGCCTATCATGTGTGATACTGTCTGCTGAGCTGCTGTATCTAAGCCTATCATTTGTGATACTGTCTGCGGTATCTAAGCCTATCATGTGTGATACTGTCTGCTGTCCTGCTGTATCTAAGCCCATCATGTGTGATACTGTCTGCTGACCTGCTGTATCTAAGCCTATCATCTGTGATACTGTCTGCTGCCCTCCTGTATCTAAGCCTATCATGTGTGATACTGTCTGCTGACCTGCTGTATCTTAGCCTATCATGTGTGATACTGTCTGCTGTACTGCTTTATCTAAGCCTATCATGTGTGATACTGTCTGCTGACCTGCTGTATCTAAGCCTATCATGTGTGATACTGTCTGCTGAGCTGCTTTATCTAAGCCTATCATGTGTGATACTGTCTGCTGTCCTGCTGTATCTAAGCCTATCATGTGTGATACTGTCTGCTGACCTGCTGTATCTAAGCCTATCATGTGTTATACTGTCTGCTGCCCTGCTGTATCTAAGCCTATCATGTGTGATACTGTCTGCTGACCTGCTGTATCTAAGCCTATCATGTGTGATACTGTCTGCTGTCCTGCTGTATCTAAGCCTATCATGTGTGATACTGTCTGCTGTCTTGCTGTATCTAAGCCTATTATGTGTGATGCTGTCTTGGCTGTATCTAAGCCTATCATGTGTGATACTGTCTGCTGACCTGCTGTATCTAAGCCTATCATGTGTGATACCATCTGCTGAGCTGCTGTATCTAAGCCTATCATCTGTGATACTGTCTGCTGTCCTCGCTGTATCTAAGACTATCATTTGTGATACTGTCTGCTGCCCTGCTGTATCTAAGTCTTGTCATGTGTGATACTGTCTGCTGCCCTCCTGTATCTAAGCCTATCATGTGTGATACTGTCTGCTGTCCTGCTGTATCTAGGCCTATCATGTGTGATACTGTCTGCTGTCCTGCTGTATCTAGGCCTATCATGTGTTATACTGTCTGCTGTCCTGCTGTATCTAAGCCTATCATGTGTGATACTGTCTGCTGTCCTGCTGTATCTAAGCCTATCATGTGTGATACTGTCTGCTGTCCTGTTGTATCTAGGCCTATCATGTGTTATACTGTCTGCTGTCCTGCTGTATCTAAGCCTATCATGTGGATACTGTCTGCTGTCCTGCTCTATCTAAGCCTATCATGTGTGATACCGTCACTGACCTGCTGTAACTAAGCCTATCATGTGTGATACTGTCTGCTGCCCTCCTGTATCTAAGCCTATCATGTGTGATACTGTCTGCTGTCTTGCTGTATCTAAGCCTATCATGTGTGATACTGTCTGCTGCCCTCCTGTATCTAAGCCTATCATGTGTGATACTGTCTGCTGTCTTGCTGTATCTAAGCCTATTATGTGTGATGCTGTCTTGCTGTATCTAAGCCTATCATGTGTGATAACTGTCTGCTGAGCTGCTGCATCTAGCTCTCATGTGTGATACTGTGCAGTAATGGGTTCCTCTGAGAGAGACAAATCTGCATTTTCTAGAATGAGGTTTAGTTGTGTGGTTTGGCCACTCAGGGGGGCACTGTATGTATACAGATCCATGCAGAGTAAAGGCTTTGTCCTGCAGGTCTGCAGCTGTAACCGGAGTTAGCACACAGGAGATGAGACTGCCCTGATGGGCTATGGCTCCATCTATAAGCGCCTATACCATAAATACATGAAATCCCAGAAACTGATCAGACCGATCTTTAATAACACAAATAAGTCAACCTATAGGTTTTTATTGTCTCCAGACTTCAGACAGATTGGACGATTCTTGATCACTTCATAGTATTAAATATTTGCTGCTTATAATGGACCCGCAGTGTTCCATATACTGTACAGTATGCAATATAGGTGGCTGTCATACTGAGCAGAGACATTTCACTGGTGACCTAGTGTACTGAGCAGAGACATTTCACTGGTGACCTAGTGTACTGAGCAGAGCACATTTCACTGGTGACCTAGTATACTGAGCAGAGACATTTCACTGGTGACCTAGTGTACTGAGCAGAGACATTTCACTGGTGACCTAGTGTACTGAGCAGAGACATTTCACTGGTGACCTAGTATACTGAGCAGAGACATTTTACTGGTGACCCTAGTGTACTGAGCAGAGACATTTCACTGGTGACCTAGTGTACTGAGCAGAGACATTTCACTGGTGACCTAGTGTACTGAGCAGAGACATTTCACTGGTGACCTAGTATACTGAGCAGAGACATTTCACTGGTGACCTAGTGTACTGAGCAGAGACATTTCACTGGTGACCTAGTGTACTGAGCAGAGACATTTCACTGGTGACCTAGTGTACTGAGCAGAGACATTTCACTGGTGACCTAGTGTACTGAGCAGATACACATTTTACTGGTGACCTAGTGTACTGAGCAGAGACATTTCACTGGTGACCTAGTATACTGAGCAGAGACATTTCACTGGTGACCTAGTGTACTGAGCAGAGACATTTCACTGGTGACCTAGTATACTGAGCAGAGACATTTCACTGGTGACCTAGTGTACTGAGCAGAGACATTTCACTGGTGACCTAGTATACTGAGCAGAGACATTTCACTGGTGACCTAGTGTACTGAGCAGAGACATTTCACTGGTGACCTAGTATACTGAGCAGAGACATTTCACTGGTGACCTAGTATACTGAGCAGAGACATTTCACTGGTGACCTAGTATACTGAGCAGAGACATTTCACTGGTGACCTAGTGTACTGAGCAGAGACATTTCACTGGTGACCCTAGTGTACTGAGCAGAGATATTTCACTGGTGACCTAGTATACTGAGCAGAGACATTTCACTGGTGACCTAGTATACTGAGCAGAGACATTTCACTGGTGACCTAGTGTACTGAGCAGAGACATTTCACTGGTGACCTAGTATACTGAGCAGAGACATTTCACTGGTGACCTAGTGTACTGAGCAGAGACATTTCACTGGTGACCTAGTGTACTGAGCAGAGACATTTCACTGGTGACCTAGTGTACTGAGCAGAGACATTTCACTGGTGACCCTAGTGTACTGAGCAGAGACATTTCACTGGTGACCTAGTGTACTGAGCAGAGATATTTCACTGGTGACCTAGTATACTGAGCAGAGACATTTCACTGGTGACCTAGTATACTGAGCAGAGACATTTCACTGGTGACCTAGTGTACTGAGCAGAGACATTTCACTGGTGACCTAGTGTACTGAGCAGAGACATTTCACTGGTGACCTAGTGTACTGAGCAGAGACATTTCACTGGTGACCTAGTATACTGAGCAGAGACATTTCACTGGTGACCTAGTGTACTGAGCAGAGATATTTCACTGGTGACCTAGTATACTGAGCAGAGACATTTCACTGGTGACCTAGTATACTGAGCAGAGACATTTCACTGGTGACCTAGTATACTGAGCAGAGACATTTCACTGGTGACCTAGTGTACTGAGCAGAGACATTTCACTGGTGACCTAGTGTACTGAGCAGAGACATTTCACTGGTGACCTAGTGTACTGAGCAGAGACATTTCACTGGTGACCTAGTATACTGAGCAGAGACATTTCACTGGTGACCTAGTGTACTGAGCAGAGACATTTCACTGGTGACCTAGTGTACTGAGCAGAGACATTTCACTGGTGACCTAGTGTACTGAGCAGAGACATTTCACTGGTGACCTAGTATACTGAGCAGAGACATTTCACTGGTGACCTAGTGTACTGAGCAGAGACATTTCACTGGTGACCTAGTATACTGAGCAGAGACATTTCACTGGTGACCTAGTATACTGAGCAGAGACATTTCACTGGTGACCTAGTATACTGAGCAGAGACATTTCACTGGTGACCTAGTGTACTGAGCAGAGACATTTCACTGGTGACCTAGTATACTGAGCAGAGACATTTCACTGGTGACCTAGTGTACTGAGCAGAGACATTTCACTGGTGACCTAGTATACTGAGCAGAGACATTTCACTGGTGACCTAGTATACTGAGCAGAGACATTTCACTGGTGACCTAGTGTACTGAGCAGAGACATTTCACTGGTGACCTAGTATACTGAGCAGAGACATTTCACTGGTGACCTAGTGTACTGAGCAGAGACATTTCACTGGTGACCTAGTATACTGAGCAGAGACATTTCACTGGTGACCTAGTGTACTGAGCAGAGACATTTCACTGGTGACCTAGTATACTGAGCAGAGACATTTCACTGGTGACCTAGTGTACTGAGCAGAGACATTTCACTGGTGACCTAGTATACTGAGCAGAGACATTTCACTGGTGACCTAGTGTACTGAGCAGAGACATTTCACTGGTGACCTAGTATACTGAGCAGAGACATTTCACTGGTGACCTAGTGTACTGAGCAGAGACATTTCACTGGTGACCTAGTGTACTGAGCAGAGACATTTCACTGGTGACCTAGTGTACTGAGCAGAGACATTTCACTGGTGACCTAGTGTACTGAGCAGAGACATTTCACTGGTGACCTAGTGTACTGAGCAGAGACATTTCACTGGTGACCTAGTGTACTGAGCAGAGACATTTCACTGGTGACCTAGTGTACTGAGCAGAGACATTTCACTGGTGACCCTAGTATACTGAGCAGAGACATTTCACTGGTGACCTAGTGTACTGAGCAGAGACATTTCACTGGTGACCTAGTATACTGAGCAGAGACATTTCACTGGTGACCTAGTGTACTGAGCAGAGACATTTCACTGGTGACCTAGTATACTGAGCAGAGACATTTCACTGGTGACCTAGTGTACTGAGCAGAGACATTTCACTGGTGACCTAGTGTACTGAGCAGAGACATTTCACTGGTGACCTAGTGTACTGAGCAGAGACATTTCACTGGTGACCTAGTATACTGAGCAGAGACATTTCACTGGTGACCTAGTATACTGAGCAGAGACATTTCACTGGTGACCTAGTGTACTGAGCAGAGACATTTCACTGGTGACCCTAGTATACTGAGCAGAGACATTTCACTGGTGACCTAGTGTACTGAGCAGAGACATTTCACTGGTGACCTAGTGTACTGAGCAGAGACATTTCACTGGTGACCTAGTATACTGAGCAGAGACATTTCACTGGTGACCTAGTGTACTGAGCAGAGACATTTCACTGGTGACCTAGTATACTGAGCAGAGACATTTCACTGGTGACCTAGTGTACTGAGCAGAGACATTTCACTGGTGACCTAGTATACTGAGCAGAGACATTTCACTGGTGACCTAGTGTACTGAGCAGAGACATTTCACTGGTGACCTAGTATACTGAGCAGAGACATTTCACTGGTGACCTAGTGTACTGAGCAGAGACATTTCACTGGTGACCTAGTATACTGAGCAGAGACATTTCACTGGTGACCTAGTGTACTGAGCAGAGACATTTCACTGGTGACCTAGTATACTGAGCAGAGACATTTCACTGGTGACCTAGTGTACTGAGCAGAGACATTTCACTGGTGACCTAGTGTACTGAGCAGAGACATTTCACTGGTGACCTAGTATACTGAGCAGAGACATTTCACTGGTGACCTAGTATACTGAGCAGAGACATTTCACTGGTGACCTAGTATACTGAGCAGAGACATTTCACTGGTGACCTAGTGTACTGAGCAGAGACATTTCACTGGTGACCTAGTGTACTGAGCAGAGACATTTCACTGGTGACCTAGTGTACTGAGCAGAGACATTTCACTGGTGACCTAGTGTACTGAGCAGAGACATTTCACTGGTGACCTAGTGTACTGAGCAGAGACATTTCACTGGTGACCTAGTATACTGAGCAGAGACATTTCACTGGTGACCTAGTGTACTGAGCAGAGACATTTCACTGGTGACCTAGTATACTGAGCAGAGACATTTCACTGGTGACCTAGTGTACTGAGCAGAGACATTTCACTGGTGACCTAGTATACTGAGCAGAGACATTTCACTGGTGACCTAGTGTACTGAGCAGAGACATTTCACTGGTGACCTAGTATACTGAGCAGAGACATTTCACTGGTGACCTAGTATACTGAGCAGAGACATTTCACTGGTGACCTAGTGTACTGAGCAGAGACATTTCACTGGTGACCTAGTATACTGAGCAGAGACATTTCACTGGTGACCTAGTGTACTGAGCAGAGACATTTCACTGGTGACCTAGTATACTGAGCAGAGACATTTCACTGGTGACCTAGTATACTGAGCAGAGACATTTCACTGGTGACCTAGTGTACTGAGCAGAGACATTTCACTGGTGACCTAGTATACTGAGCAGAGACATTTCACTGGTGACCTAGTGTACTGAGCAGAGACATTTCACTGGTGACCTAGTATACTGAGCAGAGACATTTCACTGGTGACCTAGTATACTGAGCAGAGACATTTCACTGGTGACCTAGTGTACTGAGCAGAGACATTTCACTGGTGACCTAGTATACTGAGCAGAGACATTTCACTGGTGACCTAGTGTACTGAGCAGAGACATTTCACTGGTGACCTAGTATACTGAGCAGAGACATTTCACTGGTGACCTAGTGTACTGAGCAGAGACATTTCACTGGTGACCTAGTGTACTGAGCAGAGACATTTCACTGGTGACCTAGTGTACTGAGCAGAGACATTTCACTGGTGACCTAGTGTACTGAGCAGAGACATTTCACTGGTGACCTAGTGTACTGAGCAGAGACATTTCACTGGTGACCTAGTGTACTGAGCAGAGACATTTCACTGGTGACCTAGTATACTGAGCAGAGACATTTCACTGGTGACCTAGTGTACTGAGCAGAGACATTTCACTGGTGACCTAGTATACTGAGCAGAGACATTTCACTGGTGACCTAGTATACTGAGCAGAGACATTTCACTGGTGACCTAGTATACTGAGCAGAGACATTTCACTGGTGACCTAGTATACTGAGCAGAGACATTTCACTGGTGACCTAGTGTACTGAGCAGAGACATTTCACTGGTGACCTAGTATACTGAGCAGAGACATTTCACTGGTGACCTAGTGTACTGAGCAGAGACATTTCACTGGTGACCTAGTATACTGAGCAGAGACATTTCACTGGTGACCTAGTGTACTGAGCAGAGACATTTCACTGGTGACCTAGTGTACTGAGCAGAGACATTTCACTGGTGACCTAGTATACTGAGCAGAGACATTTCACTGGTGACCTAGTATACTGAGCAGAGACATTTCACTGGTGACCTAGTGTACTGAGCAGAGACATTTCACTGGTGACCCTAGTATACTGAGCAAGAGACATTTCACTGGTGACCTAGTGTACTGAGCAGAGACATTTCACTGGTGACCTAGTGTACTGAGCAGAGACATTTCACTGGTGACCTAGTGTACTGAGCAGAGACATTTCACTGGTGACCTAGTATACTGAGCAGAGACATTTCACCTGGTGACCTAGTATACTGAGCAGAGACATTTCACTGGTGACCTAGTGTACTGAGCAGAGACATTTCACTGGTGACCTAGTGTACTGAGCAGAGACATTTCACTGGTGACCTAGTATACTGAGCAGAGACATTTCACTGGTGACCTAGTGTACTGAGCAGAGATATTTCACTGGTGACCTAGTGTACTGAGCAGAGACATTTCACTGGTGACCCAGTGTACTGAGCAGAGACATTTCACTGGTGACCTAGTATACTGAGCAGAGACATTTCACTGGTGACCTAGTGTACTGAGCAGAGACATTTCACTGGTGACCTAGTATACTGAGCAGAGACATTTCACTGGTGACCTAGTATACTGAGCAGAGCACATTTCACTGGTGACCTAGTATACTGAGCAGAGACATTTTCACTGGTGACCTAGTGTACTGAGCAGAGACATTTCACTGGTGACCTAGTGTACTGAGCAGAGACATTTCACTGGTGACCTAGTATACTGAGCAGAGACATTTCACTGGTGACCTAGTGTACTGAGCAGAGACATTTCACTGGTGACCTAGTGTACTGAGCAGAGACATTTCACTGGTGACCTAGTGTACTGAGCAGAGACATTTCACTGGTGACCTAGTGTACTGAGCAGAGACATTTCACTGGTGACCTAGTGTACTGAGCAGAGACATTTCACTGGTGACCTAGTGTACTGAGCAGAGACATTTCACTGGTGACCTAGTGTACTGAGCAGAGATACATTTCACTGGTGACCTAGTATACTGAGCAGAGACATTTCACTGGTGACCTAGTGTACTGAGCAGAGACATTTCACTGGTGACCCTAGTGTACTGAGCAGAGACATTTCACTGGTGACCTAGTATACTGAGCAGAGACATTTCACTGGTGACCTAGTGTACTGAGCAGAGACATTTCACTGGTGACCTAGTGTACTGAGCAGAACATTTCACTGGTGACCTAGTGTACTGAGCAGAGACATTTTCACTGGTGACCTAGTGTACTGAGCAGAGACATTTCACTGGTGACCTAGTGTACTGAGCAGAGACATTTCACTGGTGACCTAGTGTACTGGGCAGAGACATTTCACTGGTGACCTGGTATACTGAGCAGAGACATTTCACTGGTGACCTAGTGTACTGAGCAGAGACATTTCACTGGTGACCTAGTATACTGAGCAGAGACATTTCACTGGTGACCTAGTATACTGAGCAGAGACATTTACTGGTGACCCAGTGTACTGGGCATGAAGACATTTCACTGGTGACCTAGTGTACTGAGCAGAGACATTTTCACTGGTGACCTAGTGTGCTGAGCAGAGACATTTCACTGGTGACCTAGTGTACTGAGCAGAGACATTTCACTGGTGACCTAGTATACTGAGCAGAGACATTTCACTGGTGACCTAGTGTACTGAGCAGAGACATTTCACTGGTGACCTAGTATACTGAGCAGAGCATTTCACTGGTGACCTAGTGTACTGAGCAGAGACATTTCACTGGACCTAGTGTACTGAGCAGAGACATTTCACTGGTGGCCTAGTGTACTGACAGAGACATTTCACTGGTGACCTAGTATACTGAGCAGAGACATTTCACTGGTGACCTAGTGTACTGAGCAGAGACATTTCACTGGTGACCTAGTATACTGAGCAGAGACATTTCACTGAGTGACCTAGTGTACTGAGCAGAGATATTTCACTGGTGACCTAGTGTACTGAGCAGAGACATTTCACTGGTGACCTAGTGTACTGAGCAGAGACATTTCACTGGTGACCTAGTATACTGAGCAGAGACATTTCACTGGTGGCCTAGTGTACTGAGCAGAGACATTTCACT
>JAKVIS010002909.1:0-2500 GCA_033119425.1 Bufotes viridis | reverse complement strand
TCTCTGGCAGAAGCCATCAATTGTACCTAAATGTTTGGGGTGCTCTGGACTCCAAATGGAGGCGTGGTTTCAAATCCCACTTCAGCCAGTGCGCTGAGAAGCCGGCAATTGCACCAAAGTAATGAGAAAATGTGAGTCTCATCAAACCTAACTAGGCAAACTTGAATTCAGCAGTCTGGGAAAGTTAGTCAACAGCTCCTGCAGGGATTTAATGGAAGCCACGCTTGGTACATGCATTCTGTATACACTATATCCATAAATATAATAGGGAGGGAGTAATTATCACTGCGAAACTGGGCAGATTAGCTATGCAGCTTTATGTACTATGGCTGGTGCTGTTACAAAATCTAATTTGTACCATTAGTAACTAGGACTGTCCTTCTAGTCCCTTTAGTGGCCTTTTAAAGGGGTTATCCAGGCTCAGAAAAATAGGGCTGTATCTTCCAAAAACAGCACCCTACTAGACTAAAGCTTGTATGTAGTATTGTACCTCATCCCCTTCAATGGAGTTGAGCTTTAATACCAGACACAACCCATGGACAGAGTAAGGTGCCGTTTCTGGAATACCAAAAACGACGAACACACTTCTGTAATACTGGACAACCGCTTTATAAGCGAGCATCATCGCTACCACGTAAGGGACTCGAACCCTCAATCTTCTGATCCGAAGTCAGACGCCTTATCCCGTTAGGCCACGCGGTCAAAAGCCGAGAGCACTGGCATGAAAATGAAAAGATCCCAAAAAGCAACATCTTTGCATTGAACTAAAGTCAAACAGAAAAATAATTTCAATGAATCAATCAAATATTACCAAACATACACATTCTCCATTGTTTAATCACAGAACAATGTTTCTTAAATGAAATTAAAAACTTTTGAAAATGTGAAGATTTGCTTTCCCCCAAAATTTTAAACGCTTTTTTGAAGTCAACATGGCGTTTGTCAGGGGATGGCCGAGCGGCTCCAAGGCGCCAGACTCAAGAGTTGACCCTTCCGTGCATGGGGTGCTCGGTCTCCGAATGGAGGCGTGATCCACATCCCACTTCTGACAGTGTGCTTCTTGTTTTATTTTCTCTCCTTAGGTGGGTGTCCTAGTTGGCAAAATGAGATTTGGGTTTAAAAACACACCCCTGACGGCAAGTTTTTGGCTTTAGCAACTTTCATTTCTACTCTAAATAATATGTAGCTAAATTGGAGTTTCATGGTTAAACATTTTTGTCAACATTAAAAGAAGGCAAGAACATTAAAGCCACGCACTGTGAAAACTACTAAACAACTGAAACCTCAAGTGTCTGACCTGAAGGTTTTTGCCAAATACATCTAGACCACAAGGTCTAGAAATGTACAAATAGGAGTAACATTTAGGAACCCTAGCAAAACAGTCTCCTTGATTTCAATTCAACAAAGATCACTAAATATACACCTTCTCCGTCTCTTGCACTGACAATGTTTCTTAAGTAAAATCTAAACATTTCGAATAGGGATTTTGTAGATGTGCTTTCCCAAAAATGTAAAACCCTTTAGGAAACATCTTAACGCTTTGTCAGGGTGGCCAAGAACTCTGAGGTCCCAGGCTCAAAAATTCTAAATTCATCCAGGATCTGTGGCATTCTGGTTCTCCAAATGAAGGTGGGATTCAAATCCTTTCTGACAGAGTGCTTTCTCTGTTAGAAGCTATCAATTGTACCTAAATGTTTGGGGTGCCCTGACTCCAAATGGAGGCGTGCTCAAATCCCACTTCAGCCAGTGCGCTGAGAAGCCGGCACTGCACCAAAGTAATGAGAAAAATGTGAGTCTCATCAAACCTAACTAGGCAAACTTGGAATTCAGCAGTCTGGGAAAGCTAGTCAACAGCTCCTGCAGGGATTTAATGGAAGCCACGCTTGGTACATGCATTCTGTATACACTATATCCATAAATATAATAGGGAGGGAGTAATTATCACTGCGAAACTGGGCAGATTAGCTATGCAGCTTTATGTACTATGGCTGGTGCTGTTACAAAATCTAATTTGTACCATTAGTAACTAGGACTGTCCTTCTAGTCCCTTTAGTGGCCCTTTAAAGGGGTTATCCAGGCTCAGAAAATAGGGCTGTATCTTCCAAAAACAGCATCCTACTAGCTCTATAGCTTGTATGTAGTATTGTACCTCATCCCCTTCACGGAGTTGAGCTTTACTACTAGCCCCTCAGATATTTCTGGAATACCAAAAACGACCGAACCACACTTCTGTAATGATACTGGACAACCGCTTATAAGCGAAAGCATCATCGCGACCACGTAGTGGGACTCGAACCCCTCAATCTTCTGATCCGAAGTCAGACGCCTTATCCGTTAGGCCACGCGGTCAAAAGCCGGTGAGCACTGGCGGAAAATGAAAAGATCCCAAAAGCAACATCTTTGCATTGAACTAAAGTCAAACAGAAAAATAATTTCAATGAATCAATCAAATATTACCAAACATACACATTCTCCATTGTTTAATCACAGAACAATGTTT
>JAKVIS010002908.1:0-19219 GCA_033119425.1 Bufotes viridis | reverse complement strand
GGGATCTGTGGATGTCACTGTTATGGGGGATCTGTGGATGACACTGTTATGGGGGATCTGTGGATGACACTGTTATGGGGGATCTGTGGATGACACTGTTATGGGGGATCTGTGGATGTCACTGTTATGGGGGATCTGTGGATGTCACTGTTATGGGGGATCTGTGGATGACACTGTTATGGGGGATCTGTGGATGACACTGTTATGGGGGATCTGTGGATGACACTGTTATGGGGGATCTGTGGATGTCACTGTTATGGGGGATCTGTGGATGACACTGTTATGGGGGATCTGTGGATGTCACTGTTATGGGGGATCTGTGGATGACACTGTTATGGGGGATCTGTGGATGACACTGTTATGGGGGATCTGTGGATGTCACTGTTATGGGGGATCTGTGGATGACACTGTTATGGGGGATCTGTGGATGTCACTGTTATGGGGGATCTGTGGATGTCACTGTTATGGGGGATCTGTGGATGTCACTGTTATGGGGGATCTGTGGATGTCACTGTTATGGGGGATCTGTGGATGACACTGTTATGGGGGATCTGTGGATGACACTGTTATGGGGGATCTGTGGATGACACTGTTATGGGGGATCTGTGGATGTCACTGTTATGGGGGATCTGTGGATGTCACTGTTATGGGGGATCTGTGGATGTCACTGTTATGGGGGATCTGTGGATGTCACTGTTATGGGGGATCTGTGGATGTCACTGTTATGGGGGATCTGTGGATGACACTGTTATGGGGGATCTGTGGATGACACTGTTATGGGGGATCTGTGGATGTCACTGTTATGGGGGATCTGTGGATGTCACTGTTATGGGGGATCTGTGGATGTCACTGTTATGGGGGATCTGTGGATGACACTGTTATGGGGGATCTGTGGATGTCACTGTTATGGGGGATCTGTGGATGACACTGTTATGGGGGATCTGTGGATGTCACTGTTATGGGGGATCTGTGGATGTCACTGTTATGGGGGATCTGTGGATGTCACTGTTATGGGGGATCTGTGGATGACACTGTTATGGGGGATCTGTGGATGACACTGTTATGGGGGATCTGTGGATGTCACTGTTATGGGGGATCTGTGGATGACACTGTTATGGGGGATCTGTGGATGTCACTGTTATGGGGGATCTGTGGATGTCACTGTTATGGGGGATCTGTGGATGACACTGTTATGGGGGATCTGTGGATGTCACTGTTATGGGGGATCTGTGGATGACACTGTTATGGGGGATCTGTGGATGACACTGTTATGGGGGATCTGTGGATGTCACTGTTATGGGGGATCTGTGGATGTCACTGTTATGGGGGATCTGTGGATGACACTGTTATGGGGGATCTGTGGATGACACTGTTATGGGGGATCTGTGGATGACACTGTTATGGGGGATCTGTGGATGTCACTGTTATGGGGGATCTGTGGATGTCACTGTTATGGGGGATCTGTGGATGTCACTGTTATGGGGGATCTGTGGATGTCACTGTTATGGGGGATCTGTGGATGTCACTGTTATGGGGGATCTGTGGATGTCACTGTTATGGGGGATCTGTGGATGACACTGTTATGGGGGAGCTGTGGATGACACTGTTATGGGGGATCTGTGGATGACACTGTTATGGGGGATCTGTGGATGTCACTGTTATGGGGGATCTGTGGATGTCACTGTTATGGGGGATCTGTGGATGTCACTGTTATGGGGGATCTGTGGATGTCACTGTTATGGGGGATCTGTGGATGTCACTGTTATGGGGGATCTGTGGATGTCACTGTTATGGGGGATCTGTGGATGACACTGTTATGGGGGATCTGTGGATGACACTGTTATGGGGGCACTGTGGATGTCACTGTTATGGGGGCACTGTGGATGTCACTGTTATGGGGGATCTGTGGATGATACACTATTATAGGGGATCTGTGGATGACACTATTATGGGGGATCTGTGGGGGAAACTGTTATTGGGTATCTGTGGATGTCACTGTTATGGGGGGATCTGTGGATGTCACTGTTATGGGGGATCTGGGGATGTCACTGTTATGGGGGATCTGTGGAGGTCACTGTTATGGAGGGAGATCTGTGGATGTCACTGTTATGGGGGAGCTGTGGATGACACTGTTATGGGGGAGCTGTGGATGACACTGTTATGGGGGATCTGTGGATGTCTCTGTTATGGGGGATCTGTGGATGACACTTTTATGGGGCATCTGTGGATGACACTGTTATGGGGAATCTGTGGATGTCACTGTTATGGGGGATCTGTGTATGACACTGTTATGGGGAATCTGTGGATGACACTGTTATGGGGGATCTGTGGATGTCACTGTTATGGGGGCGCTGTGGATGTCACTGTTATGGGGATCTGTGGGTGACACTATTATGGGGGATCTGTGGATGTCTCTGTTATGGGGGATCTGTGGAGGAAACTGTTATGGGGGATCTGTGGATGACACTGTTATGGGGGATCTGTGGATGTCACTGTTATGGGGGATCTGTGGATGACACTGTTATGGGGTATCTGTGGATGTCACTGTTATGGGGGCACTGTGGAGGACACTGTTATGGGGGATCTGTGGATGACACTGTTATGGGGGATCTGTGGATGACACTGTTATGGGGGATCTGTGGATGACACTGTTATGGGGGATCTGTGGATGTCACTGTTATGGGGGATCTGTGGCATGACACTGTTATGGGGGATCTGTGGATGACACTGTTATGGGGAATCTGTGGATGACACTGTTATGGGGGATCTGTGGATGTCACTGTTATGGGGGCTCTGTGGATGTCACTGTTATGGGGATCTGTGGGTGACACTATTATGGGGGATCTGTGGATGTCTCTGTTATGGGGGATCTGTGGAGGAAACTGTTATGGGGGATCTGTGGATGACACTGTTATGGGGGATCTGTGGATGTCACTGTTATGGGGGATCTGTGGATGTCACTGTTATGGGGGATCTGTGGATGGCACTGTTATGGAGGATCTGTGGATGACACTGTTATGGGGGATCTGTGGTTGTCACTGTTATGGGGGATCTGTGGATGACACTGTTATGGGGTATCTGTGGATGTCACTGTTATGGGGGCACTGTGGAGGTCACTGTTATGGGGGATCTGTGGATGACACTGTTATGGGGGATCTGTGGATGTCACTGTTATGGGGGATCTGTGGATGTCACTGTTATGGGGATCTGTGGGTGACACTATTATGGGGGATCTGTGGATGTCTCTGTTATGGGGGATCTGTGGATGACACTGTTATGGGGGATCTGTGGATGTCACTGTTATGGGGATCTGTGGGTGACACTATTATGGGGGCACTGTGGATGTCACTGTTGTGGGGGCATCTGTGGATGTCACTGTTATGGGGGATCTGTGGATGTCACTGTTATGGGGGATCTGGGGATGTCACTGTTATGGGGGATCTGTGGAGGTCACTGTTATGGAGGGAGATCTGTGGATGTCACTGTTATGGGGGAGCTGTGGATGTCACTGTTATGGGGGAGCTGTGGATGTCACTGTTATGGGGGATCTGTGGATGACACTGTTATGGGGGATCTGGGGATGTCACTGTTATGGAGGATCTGTGGATGTCACTGTTATGGGGGCATCTGTGGAGGTCACTGTTATGGGGGATCTGTGGATGTCACTGTTATGGGGCATCTGTGGATGACACTGTTATGGGGGATCTGTGGATGACACTGTTATGGGGCATCTGTGGATGACACTGTTATGGGGGATCTGTGGATGACACTGTTATGGGGGATCTGTGGATGACACTGTTATGGGGGATCTGTGGATGTCACTGTTATGGGGGATCTGTGGATGACACTGTTATGGGGGATCTGTGGATGTCACTGTTATGGGGGATCTGTGGATGACACTGTTATGGGGGATCTGTGGATGACACTGTTATGGGGGATCTGTGGATGTCACTGTTATGGGGGATCTGTGGATGTCACTGTTATGGGGGATCTGTGGATGACACTGTTATGGGGGATCTGTGGATGACACTGTTATGGGGGATCTGTGGATGTCACTGTTATGGGGGATCTGTGGATGACACTGTTATGGGGGATCTGTGGATGACACTGTTATGGGGGATCTGTGGATGTCACTGTTATGGGGGATCTGTGGAGGACACTGTTATGGGGGATCTGTGGATGTCACTGTTATGGGGGATCTGTGGATGACACTGTTATGGGGGATCTGTGGATGTCACTGTTATGGGGGATCTGTGGATGACACTGTTATGGGGGCATCTGTGGATGTCACTGTTATGGGGGATCTGTGGAGGTCACTGTTATGGGGGATCTGTGGATGACACTGTTATGGGGGATCTGTGGATGTCACTGTTATGGGGGATCTGTGGATGACACTGTTATGGGGGATCTGTGGATGACACTGTTATGGGGGATCTGTGGATGTCACTGTTATGGGGGCGCTGTGGATGACACTGTTATGGGGCATCTGTGGATGTCACTGTTATGGGGGATCTGTGGATGTCACTGTTATGGGGGATCTGTGGATGTCACTGTTATGGGGGATCTGTGGATGTCACTGTTATGGGGGATCTGTGGATGACACTGTTATGGGGGATCTGTGGATGACACTGTTATGGGGGATCTGTGGATGACACTGTTATGGGGGATCTGTGGATGTCACTGTTATGGGGGATCTGTGGATGTCACTGTTATGGTGGATCTGTGGATGTCACTGTTATGGGGGCATCTGTGGATGACACTGTTATGGGGGATCTGTGGATGACACTGTTATGGGGGATCTGTGGATGACACTGTTATGGGGGCATCTGTGGATGTCACTGTTATGGGGGATCTGTGGATGTCACTGTTATGGGGGATCTGTGGATGATACACTGTTATAGGGGATCTGTGGATGACACTATTATGGGGGATCTGTGGATGACACACTGTTATTGGGGATCTGTGGATGTCACTGTTATGGGGGATCTGTGGATGTCACTGTTATGGGGGATCTGTGGATGTCACTGTTATGGGGGATCTGTGGATGTCACTGTTATGGGGGATCTGTGGATGTCACTGTTATGGAGGATCTGTGGATGACACACTGTTATGGGGGATCTGTGGATGACACTGTTATGGGGGATCTGTGGATGACACTGTTATGGGGGGATCTGTGGATGTCACTGTTATGGGGGATCTGTGGATGACACTGTTATGGGGGATCTGTGGATGACACTGTTATGGGGGATCTGTGGATGTCACTGTTATGGGGGATCTGTGGATGACACTGTTATGGGGGATCTGTGGATGACACTGTTATGGGGAATCTGTGGATGACACTGTTATGGGGGATCTGTGGATGTCACTGTTATGGGGGCGCTGTGGATGTCACTGTTATGGGGATCTGTGGATGACACTATTATGGGGGATCTGTGGATGTCTCTGTTATGGGGGATCTGTGGAGGAAACTGTTATGGGGGATCTGTGGATGACACTGTTATGGGGGATCTGTGGATGTCACTGTTATGGGGGATCTGTGGATGACACTGTTATGGGGTATCTGTGGATGTCACTGTTATGGGGGATCTGTGGATGTCACTGTTATGGGGGATCTGTGGAGGACACTGTTATGGGGGATCTGTGGATGACACTGTTATGGGGGATCTGTGGATGTCACTGTTATGGGGGATCTGTGGATGACACTGTTATGGGGGATCTGTGGATGACACTGTTATGGGGGATCTGTGACATGACACTGTTATGGGGGATCTGTGGATGACACTGTTATGGGGAATCTGTGGATGACACTGTTATGGGGGATCTGTGGATGTCACTGTTATGGGGGATCTGTGGATGTCACTGTTATGGGGATCTGTGGATGACACTGTTATGGGGGATCTGTGGATGTCACTGTTATGGGGGGATCTGTGGATGTCACTGTTATGGGGGATCTGTGGATGGCACTGTTATGGGGGATCTGTGGATGACACTGTTATGGGGGATCTGTGGATGTCACTGTTATGGGGGATCTGTGGATGTCACTGTTATGGGGATCTGTGGATGTCACTGTTATGGGGGATCTGTGGATGTCACTGTTATGGGGGATCTGTGGATGACACTGTTATGGGGGATCTGTGGATGACACTGTTATGGGGGATCTGTGGATGACACTGTTATGGGGGATCTGGGGATGTCACTGTTATGGGGGATCTGTGGATGTCACTGTTATGGGGGGATCTGTGGAGGTCACTGTTATGGGGGAGATCTGTGGATGTCACTGTTATGGGGGAGCTGTGGATGACACTGTTATGGGGGATCTGTGGATGACACTGTTATGGGGGATCTGTGGATGTCACTGTTATGGGGGATCTGTGGATGTCACTGTTATGGGGGATCTGTGGATGACACTGTTATGGGGGATCTGTGGATGACACTGTTATGGGGGATCTGTGGATGACACTGTTATGGGGGATCTGTGGATGTCACTGTTATGGGGGATCTGTGGATGACACTGTTATGGGGGATCTGTGGATGACACTGTTATGGGGGATCTGTGGATGTCACTGTTATGGGGGATCTGTGGATGTCACTGTTATGGGGGATCTGTGGATGACACTGTTATGGGGGATCTGTGGATGACACTGTTATGGGGGATCTGTGGATGTCACTGTTATGGGGGATCTGTGGATGACACTGTTATGGGGGATCTGTGGATGACACTGTTATGGGGGATCTGTGGATGACACTGTTATGGGGGATCTGTGGATGTCACTGTTATGGGGGATCTGTGGATGTCACTGTTATGGGGGATCTGTGGATGACACTGTTATGGGGGATCTGTGGATGTCACTGTTATGGGGGATCTGTGGATGACACTGTTATGGGGGATCTGTGGATGTCACTGTTATGGGGGATCTGTGGATGTCACTGTTATGGGGGATCTGTGGATGACACTGTTATGG
This sequence comes from Bufotes viridis, assembly GCA_033119425.1. Classification (NCBI taxonomy): domain Eukaryota; kingdom Metazoa; phylum Chordata; class Amphibia; order Anura; family Bufonidae; genus Bufotes; species Bufotes viridis. The sequence goes on along the minus strand of JAKVIS010002908.1, from coordinate 12,257 downwards.
GGGATCTGTGGATGTCACTGTTATGGGGGATCTGTGGATGTCACTGTTATGGGGGATCTGTGGATGTCACTGTTATGGGGGATCTGTGGATGACACTGTTATGGGGGATCTGTGGATGTCACTGTTATGGGGGATCTGTGGATGTCACTGTTATGGGGGATCTGTGGATGTCACTGTTATGGGGGATCTGTGGATGACACTGTTATGGGGGATCTGTGGATGACACTGTTATGGGGGATCTGTGGATGACACTGTTATGGGGGATCTGTGGATGTCACTGTTATGGGGGATCTGTGGATGACACTGTTATGGGGGATCTGTGGATGTCACTGTTATGGGGGATCTGTGGATGTCACTGTTATGGGGGATCTGTGGATGACACTGTTATGGGGGATCTGTGGATGACACTGTTATGGGGGATCTGTGGATGTCACTGTTATGGGGGATCTGTGGATGTCACTGTTATGGGGGATCTGTGGATGTCACTGTTATGGGGGATCTGTGGATGACACTGTTATGGGGGATCTGTGGATGACACTGTTATGGGGGATCTGTGGATGACACTGTTATGGGGGATCTGTGGATGACACTGTTATGGGGGATCTGTGGATGACACTGTTATGGGGGATCTGTGGATGTCACTGTTATGGGGGATCTGTGGATGTCACTGTTATGGGGGATCTGTGGATGACACTGTTATGGGGGATCTGTGGATGACACTGTTATGGGGGATCTGTGGATGTCACTGTTATGGGGGATCTGTGGATGACACTGTTATGGGGGATCTGTGGATGTCACTGTTATGGGGGATCTGTGGATGACACTGTTATGGGGGATCTGTGGATGTCACTGTTATGGGGGATCTGTGGATGACACTGTTATGGGGGATCTGTGGATGTCACTGTTATGGGGGATCTGTGGATGACACTGTTATGGGGGATCTGTGGATGACACTGTTATGGGGGATCTGTGGATGTCACTGTTATGGGGGATCTGTGGATGACACTGTTATGGGGGATCTGTGGATGTCACTGTTATGGGGGATCTGTGGATGACACTGTTATGGGGGATCTGTGGATGTCACTGTTATGGGGGATCTGTGGATGTCACTGTTATGGGGGATCTGTGGATGTCACTGTTATGGGGGATCTGTGGATGACACTGTTATGGGGGATCTGTGGATGTCACTGTTATGGGGGATCTGTGGATGACACTGTTATGGGGGATCTGTGGATGACACTGTTATGGGGGATCTGTGGATGACACTGTTATGGGGGATCTGTGGATGTCACTGTTATGGGGGATCTGTGGATGTCACTGTTATGGGGGATCTGTGGATGACACTGTTATGGGGGATCTGTGGATGTCACTGTTATGGGGGATCTGTGGATGACACTGTTATGGGGGATCTGTGGATGTCACTGTTATGGGGGATCTGTGGATGACACTGTTATGGGGGATCTGTGGATGTCACTGTTATGGGGGATCTGTGGATGACACTGTTATGGGGGATCTGTGGATGTCACTGTTATGGGGGATCTGTGGATGACACTGTTATGGGGGATCTGTGGATGTCACTGTTATGGGGGATCTGTGGATGACACTGTTATGGGGGATCTGTGGATGTCACTGTTATGGGGGATCTGTGGATGTCACTGTTATGGGGGATCTGTGGATGACACTGTTATGGGGGATCTGTGGATGACACTGTTATGGGGGATCTGTGGATGACACTGTTATGGGGGATCTGTGGATGTCACTGTTATGGGGGATCTGTGGATGTCACTGTTATGGGGGATCTGTGGATGTCACTGTTATGGGGGATCTGTGGATGACACTGTTATGGGGGATCTGTGGATGACACTGTTATGGGGGATCTGTGGATGACACTGTTATGGGGGATCTGTGGATGTCACTGTTATGGGGGATCTGTGGATGTCACTGTTATGGGGGATCTGTGGATGACACTGTTATGGGGGATCTGTGGATGACACTGTTATGGGGGATCTGTGGATGTCACTGTTATGGGGGATCTGTGGATGACACTGTTATGGGGGATCTGTGGATGTCACTGTTATGGGGGATCTGTGGATGACACTGTTATGGGGGATCTGTGGATGTCACTGTTATGGGGGATCTGTGGATGACACTGTTATGGGGGATCTGTGGATGACACTGTTATGGGGGATCTGTGGATGTCACTGTTATGGGGGATCTGTGGATGACACTGTTATGGGGGATCTGTGGATGTCACTGTTATGGGGGATCTGTGGATGACACTGTTATGGGGGATCTGTGGATGTCACTGTTATGGGGGATCTGTGGATGTCACTGTTATGGGGGATCTGTGGATGACACTGTTATGGGGGATCTGTGGATGTCACTGTTATGGGGGATCTGTGGATGACACTGTTATGGGGGATCTGTGGATGACACTGTTATGGGGGATCTGTGGATGACACTGTTATGGGGGATCTGTGGATGTCACTGTTATGGGGGATCTGTGGATGACACTGTTATGGGGGATCTGTGGATGACACTGTTATGGGGGATCTGTGGATGTCACTGTTATGGGGGATCTGTGGATGTCACTGTTATGGGGGGATCTGTGGATGTCACTGTTATGGGGATCTGTGGATGTCACTGTTATGGGGGATCTGTGGATGTCACTGTTATGGGGGATCTGTGGATGTCACTGTTATGGGGGATCTGTGGATGACACTGTTATGGGGGATCTGTGGATGTCACTGTTATGGGGGATCTGTGGATGACACTGTTATGGGGGATCTGTGGATGTCACTGTTATGGGGGATCTGTGGATGATCACTGTTATGGGGGATCTGTGGATGACACTGTTATGGGGGATCTGTGGATGTCACTGTTATGGGGGATCTGTGGATGACACTGTTATGGGGGATCTGTGGATGTCACTGTTATGGGGGATCTGTGGATGACACTGTTATGGGGGATCTGTGGATGTCACTGTTATGGGGGATCTGTGGATGTCACTGTTATGGGGGATCTGTGGATGACACTGTTATGGGGGATCTGTGGATGACACTGTTATGGGGGATCTGTGGATGTCACTGTTATGGGGGATCTGTGGATGTCACTGTTATGGGGGATCTGTGGATGACACTGTTATGGGGGATCTGTGGATGTCACTGTTATGGGGGATCTGTGGATGACACTGTTATGGGGGATCTGTGGATGACACTGTTATGGGGGATCTGTGGATGTCACTGTTATGGGGGATCTGTGGATGACACTGTTATGGGGGATCTGTGGATGTCACTGTTATGGGGGATCTGTGGATGTCACTGTTATGGGGGATCTGTGGATGTCACTGTTATGGGGGATCTGTGGATGACACTGTTATGGGGGATCTGTGGATGACACTGTTATGGGGGATCTGTGGATGACACTGTTATGGGGGATCTGTGGATGTCACTGTTATGGGGGATCTGTGGATGACACTGTTATGGGGGATCTGTGGATGTCACTGTTATGGGGGATCTGTGGATGACACTGTTATGGGGGATCTGTGGATGACACTGTTATGGGGGATCTGTGGATGACACTGTTATGGGGGATCTGTGGATGTCACTGTTATGGGGGATCTGTGGATGTCACTGTTATGGGGGATCTGTGGATGTCACTGTTATGGGGGATCTGTGGATGTCACTGTTATGGGGGATCTGTGGATGTCACTGTTATGGGGGATCTGTGGATGACACTGTTATGGGGGATCTGTGGATGACACTGTTATGGGGGATCTGTGGATGTCACTGTTATGGGGGATCTGTGGATGACACTGTTATGGGGATCTGTGGATGTCACTGTTATGGGGGATCTGTGGATGTCACTGTTATGGGGGATCTGTGGATGACACTGTTATGGGGGATCTGTGGATGACACTGTTATGGGGGATCTGTGGATGTCACTGTTATGGGGGATCTGTGGATGACACTGTTATGGGGGATCTGTGGATGTCACTGTTATGGGGGCATCTGTGGATGTCACTGTTATGGGGGATCTGTGGATGACACTGTTATGGGGGATCTGTGGATGTCACTGTTATGGGGGATCTGTGGATGACACTGTTATGGGGGATCTGTGGATGACACTGTTATGGGGGATCTGTGGATGTCACTGTTATGGGGGATCTGTGGATGACACTGTTATGGGGGATCTGTGGATGTCACTGTTATGGGGGATCTGTGGATGTCACTGTTATGGGGGATCTGTGGATGTCACTGTTATGGGGGATCTGTGGATGACACTGTTATGGGGGATCTGTGGATGTCACTGTTATGGGGGATCTGTGGATGTCACTGTTATGGGGGATCTGTGGATGATCACTGTTATGGGGGATCTGTGGATGTCACTGTTATGGGGGATCTGTGGATGTCACTGTTATGGGGGATCTGTGGATGTCACTGTTATGGGGGATCTGTGGATGTCACTGTTATGGGGGATCTGTGGATGACACTGTTATGGGGGATCTGTGGATGTCACTGTTATGGGGGATCTGTGGATGACACTGTTATGGGGGATCTGTGGATGTCACTGTTATGGGGATCTGTGGATGTCACTGTTATGGGGGATCTGTGGATGTCACTGTTATGGGGGATCTGTGGATGTCACTGTTATGGGGGATCTGTGGATGACACTGTTATGGGGGATCTGTGGATGTCACTGTTATGGGGGATCTGTGGATGTCACTGTTATGGGGGATCTGTGGATGTCACTGTTATGGGGGATCTGTGGATGACACTGTTATGGGGGGATCTGTGGATGACACTGTTATGGGGGATCTGTGGATGACACTGTTATGGGGGATCTGTGGATGTCACTGTTATGGGGGATCTGTGGATGTCACTGTTATGGGGGATCTGTGGATGACACTGTTATGGGGGATCTGTGGATGTCACTGTTATGGGGGATCTGTGGATGACACTGTTATGGGGGATCTGTGGATGACACTGTTATGGGGGATCTGTGGATGTCACTGTTATGGGGGATCTGTGGATGTCACTGTTATGGGGGATCTGTGGATGACACTGTTATGGGGGATCTGTGGATGTCACTGTTATGGGGGATCTGTGGATGACACTGTTATGGGGGATCTGTGGATGTCACTGTTATGGGGGATCTGTGGATGTCACTGTTATGGGGGATCTGTGGATGTCACTGTTATGGGGGATCTGTGGATGACACTGTTATGGGGGATCTGTGGATGACACTGTTATGGGGGATCTGTGGATGTCACTGTTATGGGGGATCTGTGGATGTCACTGTTATGGGGGATCTGTGGATGTCACTGTTATGGGGGATCTGTGGATGTCACTGTTATGGGGGATCTGTGGATGACACTGTTATGGGGGATCTGTGGAGGTCACTGTTATGGAGGGAGATCTGTGGATGTCACTGTTATGGGGGAGCTGTGGATGACACTGTTATGGGGGAGCTGTGGATGACACTGTTATGGGGGATCTGTGGATGACACTGTTATGGGGGATCTGGGGATGTCACTGTTATGGAGGATCTGTGGATGTCACTGTTATGGGGGCGTCTGTGGATGACACTGTTATGGGGGCATCTGTGGATGTCACTGTTATGGGGGATCTGTGGATGTCACTGTTATGGGGGATCTGTGGATGTCACTGTTATGGGGGATCTGTGGATGACACTGTTATGGGGGCATCTGTGGATGTCACTGTTATGGGGGATCTGTGGATGTCACTGTTATGGGGGATCTGTGGATGACACTGTTATGGGGGATCTGTGGATGACACTGTTATGGGGGATCTGTGGATGTCACTGTTATGGGGGATCTGTGGATGACACTGTTATGGGGGATCTGTGGATGACACTGTTATGGGGGATCTGTGGATGTCACTGTTATGGGGGATCTGTGGATGACACTGTTATGGGGGATCTGTGGATGTCACTGTTATGGGGGATCTGTGGATGACACTGTTATGGGGGATCTGTGGATGATCACTGTTATGGGGGATCTGTGGATGTCACTGTTATGGGGGATCTGTGGATGTCACTGTTATGGGGGATCTGTGGATGTCACTGTTATGGGGGATCTGTGGATGTCACTGTTATGGGGGATCTGTGGATGTCACTGTTATGGGGGATCTGTGGATGTCACTGTTATGGGGGATCTGTGGATGTCACTGTTATGGGGGATCTGTGGATGACACTGTTATGGGGGATCTGTGGATGTCACTGTTATGGGGGATCTGTGGATGACACTGTTATGGGGGATCTGTGGATGACACTGTTATGGGGGATCTGTGGATGACACTGTTATGGGGGATCTGTGGATGTCACTGTTATGGGGGATCTGTGGATGTCACTGTTATGGGGGATCTGTGGATGACACTGTTATGGGGGATCTGTGGATGTCACTGTTATGGGGGATCTGTGGATGACACTGTTATGGGGGATCTGTGGATGTCACTGTTATGGGGGATCTGTGGATGACACTGTTATGGGGGATCTGTGGATGTCACTGTTATGGGGGATCTGTGGATGACACTGTTATGGGGGATCTGTGGATGTCACTGTTATGGGGGATCTGTGGATGACACTGTTATGGGGGATCTGTGGATGTCACTGTTATGGGGGATCTGTGGATGACACTGTTATGGGGGATCTGTGGATGTCACTGTTATGGGGGATCTGTGGATGACACTGTTATGGGGGATCTGTGGATGTCACTGTTATGGGGGATCTGTGGATGTCACTGTTATGGGGGATCTGTGGATGACACTGTTATGGGGGATCTGTGGATGTCACTGTTATGGGGGATCTGTGGATGTCACTGTTATGGGGGATCTGTGGATGACACTGTTATGGGGGATCTGTGGATGTCACTGTTATGGGGGATCTGTGGATGACACTGTTATGGGGGATCTGTGGATGTCACTGTTATGGGGGATCTGTGGATGACACTGTTATGGGGGATCTGTGGATGTCACTGTTATGGGGGATCTGTGGATGTCACTGTTATGGGGGATCTGTGGATGTCACTGTTATGGGGGATCTGTGGATGACACTGTTATGGGGGATCTGTGGATGACACTGTTATGGGGGATCTGTGGATGACACTGTTATGGGGGATCTGTGGATGTCACTGTTATGGGGGATCTGTGGATGACACTGTTATGGGGGATCTGTGGATGTCACTGTTATGGGGGATCTGTGGATGACACTGTTATGGGGGATCTGTGGATGTCACTGTTATGGGGGATCTGTGGATGACACTGTTATGGGGGATCTGTGGATGACACTGTTATGGGGGATCTGTGGATGACACTGTTATGGGGGATCTGTGGATGTCACTGTTATGGGGGATCTGTGGATGTCACTGTTATGGGGGATCTGTGGATGTCACTGTTATGGGGGATCTGTGGATGTCACTGTTATGGGGGATCTGTGGATGACACTGTTATGGGGGATCTGTGGATGACACTGTTATGGGGGATCTGTGGATGACACTGTTATGGGGGATCTGTGGATGTCACTGTTATGGGGGATCTGTGGATGACACTGTTATGGGGGATCTGTGGATGACACTGTTATGGGGGATCTGTGGATGACACTGTTATGGGGGATCTGTGGATGACACTGTTATGGGGGATCTGTGGATGTCACTGTTATGGGGGATCTGTGGATGACACTGTTATGGGGGATCTGTGGATGACACTGTTATGGGGGATCTGTGGATGTCACTGTTATGGGGGATCTGTGGATGACACTGTTATGGGGGATCTGTGGATGACACTGTTATGGGGGATCTGTGGATGACACTGTTATGGGGGATCTGTGGATGTCACTGTTATGGGGGATCTGTGGATGTCACTGTTATGGGGGATCTGTGGATGACACTGTTATGGGGGATCTGTGGATGTCACTGTTATGGGGGATCTGTGGATGACACTGTTATGGGGGATCTGTGGATGTCACTGTTATGGGGGATCTGTGGATGTCACTGTTATGGGGGATCTGTGGATGTCACTGTTATGGGGGATCTGTGGATGTCACTGTTATGGGGGATCTGTGGATGTCACTGTTATGGGGGATCTGTGGATGTCACTGTTATGGGGGATCTGTGGATGACACTGTTATGGGGGATCTGTGGATGTCACTGTTATGGGGGATCTGTGGATGTCACTGTTATGGGGGATCTGTGGATGACACTGTTATGGGGGATCTGTGGATGACACTGTTATGGGGGATCTGTGGATGACACTGTTATGGGGGATCTGTGGATGTCACTGTTATGGGGGATCTGTGGATGTCACTGTTATGGGGGATCTGTGGATGACACTGTTATGGGGGATCTGTGGATGTCACTGTTATGGGGGATCTGTGGATGTCACTGTTATGGGGGATCTGTGGATGACACTGTTATGGGGGATCTGTGGATGACACTGTTATGGGGGATCTGTGGATGTCACTGTTATGGGGGATCTGTGGATGTCACTGTTATGGGGGATCTGTGGATGACACTGTTATGGGGGATCTGTGGATGTCACTGTTATGGGGGATCTGTGGATGACACTGTTATGGGGGATCTGTGGATGACACTGTTATGGGGGATCTGTGGATGACACTGTTATGGGGGATCTGTGGATGTCACTGTTATGGGGGATCTGTGGATGACACTGTTATGGGGGATCTGTGGATGTCACTGTTATGGGGGATCTGTGGATGTCACTGTTATGGGGGATCTGTGGATGACACTGTTATGGGGGATCTGTGGATGTCACTGTTATGGGGGATCTGTGGATGACACTGTTATGGGGGATCTGTGGATGTCACTGTTATGGGGGATCTGTGGATGACACTGTTATGGGGGATCTGTGGATGTCACTGTTATGGGGGATCTGTGGATGACACTGTTATGGGGGATCTGTGGATGACACTGTTATGGGGGATCTGTGGATGTCACTGTTATGGGGGATCTGTGGATGACACTGTTATGGGGGATCTGTGGATGTCACTGTTATGGGGGATCTGTGGATGTCACTGTTATGGGGGATCTGTGGATGACACTGTTATGGGGGATCTGTGGATGACACTGTTATGGGGGATCTGTGGATGACACTGTTATGGGGGATCTGTGGATGTCACTGTTATGGGGGATCTGTGGATGACACTGTTATGGGGGATCTGTGGATGTCACTGTTATGGGGGATCTGTGGATGTCACTGTTATGGGGGATCTGTGGATGTCACTGTTATGGGGGATCTGTGGATGACACTGTTATGGGGGATCTGTGGATGTCACTGTTATGGGGGATCTGTGGATGACACTGTTATGGGGGATCTGTGGATGTCACTGTTATGGGGGATCTGTGGATGTCACTGTTATGGGGGATCTGTGGATGACACTGTTATGGGGGATCTGTGGATGACACTGTTATGGGGGATCTGTGGATGTCACTGTTATGGGGGATCTGTGGATGACACTGTTATGGGGGATCTGTGGATGTCACTGTTATGGGGGATCTGTGGATGTCACTGTTATGGGGGATCTGTGGATGACACTGTTATGGGGGATCTGTGGATGTCACTGTTATGGGGGATCTGTGGATGTCACTGTTATGGGGGATCTGTGGATGACACTGTTATGGGGGATCTGTGGATGTCACTGTTATGGGGGATCTGTGGATGTCACTGTTATGGGGGATCTGTGGATGTCACTGTTATGGGGGATCTGTGGATGACACTGTTATGGGGGATCTGTGGATGTCACTGTTATGGGGGATCTGTGGAGGACACTGTTATGGAGGGAGATCTGTGGATGTCACTGTTATGGGGGATCTGTGGATGTCACTGTTATGGAGGGAGATCTGTGGATGTCACTGTTATGGGGGAGCTGTGGATGACACTGTTATGGGGGAGCTGTGGATGACACTGTTATGGGGGATCTGTGGATGACACTGTTATGGGGGATCTGTGGATGTCACTGTTATGGAGGATCTGTGGATGTCACTGTTATGGGGGCGCTGTGGATGACACTTTTATGGGGCATCTGTGGATGACACTGTTATGGGGAATCTGTGGATGTCACTGTTATGGGGGCTCTGTGGATGACACTTTTATGGGGCATCTGTGGATGACACTGTTATGGGGGATCTGTGGAGGTCACTGTTATGGGGGATCTGTGGATGTCACTGTTATGGGGGCTCTGTGGATGACAATGTTATGGGGCACTGTGGATGACACTGTTATGGGGGATCTGTGGATGTCACTGTTATGGGGGATCTGTGGATGACACTGTTATGGGGGATCTGTGGATGACACTGTTATGGAGGATCTGTGGATGTCACTGTTATGGAGGATCTGTGGAGGACACTGTTATGGGGGATCTGTGGATGTCACTGTTATGGGGGATCTGTGGATGACACTGTTATGGGGGATCTGTGGATGTCACTGTTATGGGGGATCTGTGGATGACACTGTTATGGGGGCATCTGTGGAGGTCACTGTTATGGGGGATCTGTGGAGGTCACTGTTATGGGGGATCTGTGGATGACACTGTTATGGGGGATCTGTGGATGTCACTGTTATGGGGGATCTGTGGATGACACTGTTATGGGGGATCTGTGGAGGTCACTGTTATGGGGGATCTGTGGATGACACTGTTATGGGGGATCTGTAGATGTCACTGTTATGGGGGATCTGTGGATGACACTGTTATGGGGGATCTGTGGATGACACTGTTATGGGGGATCTGTAGATGTCACTGTTATGGGGGCGCTGTGGATGACACTTTTATGGGGCATCTGTGGATGTCACTGTTATGGGGGATCTGTGGATGTCACTGTTATGGGGGATCTGTGGATGTCACTGTTATGGGGGATCTGTGGATGTCACTGTTATGGGGGATCTGTGGATGACACTGTTATGGGGGATCTGTGGATGACACTGTTATGGGGGATCTGTGGATGACACTGTTATAGGGGATCTGTGGATGTCACTGTTATGGGGGATCTGTGGATGTCACTGTTATGGTGGATCTGTGGATGTCACTGTTATGGGGGCACTGTGGATGACACTGTTATGGGGGATCTGTGGATGACACTGTTATGGGGGATCTGTGGATGACACTGTTATGGGGGCACTGTGGATGTCACTGTTATGGGGGATCTGTGGATGTCACTGTTATGGGGGATCTGTGGATGATACACTATTATAGGGGATCTGTGGATGACACTATTATGGGGGATCTGTGGATGACACACTGTTATTGGGGATCTGTGGATGTCACTGTTATGGGGGATCTGTGGATGTCACTGTTATGGGGGATCTGTGGATGTCACTGTTATGGGGGATCTGTGGATGTCACTGTTATGGGGGATCTGGGGATGTCACTGTTATGGAGGATCTGTGGATGACACACTGTTATGGGGGCGCTGTGGATGACACTTTTATGGGGCATCTGTGGATGACACTGTTATGGGGGATCTGTGGATGTCACTGTTATGGGGGATCTGTGGATGTCTCTGTTATGGGGGATCTGTGGATGACACTTTTATGGGGGATCTGTGGATGACACTGTTATGGGGGATCTGTGTATGACACTGTTATGGGGAATCTGTGGATGACACTGTTATGGGGGATCTGTGGATGTCACTGTTATGGGGGCGCTGTGGATGTCACTGTTATGGGGATCTGTGGGTGACACTATTATGGGGGATCTGTGGATGTCACTGTTATGGGGGATCTGTGGAGGAAACTGTTATGGGGGATCTGTGGATGACACTGTTATGGGGGATCTGTGGATGTCACTGTTATGGGGGATCTGTGGATGACACTGTTATGGGGTATCTGTGGATGTCACTGTTATGGGGGATCTGTGTATGTCTCTGTTATGGTGGATCTGTGGAGGAAACTGTTATGGGGGATCTGTGGATGACACTGTTATGGGGGATCTGTGGATGTCACTGTTATGGGGGATCTGTGGATGACACTGTTATGGGGTATCTGTGGATGTCACTGTTATGGGGGATCTGTGACAGACACTGTTATGGGGGATCTGTGTATGACACTGTTATGGGGAATCTGTGGATGACACTGTTATGGGGGATCTGTGGATGTCACTGTTATGGGGGCGCTGTGGATGTCACTGTTATGGGGATCTGTGGGTGACACTATTATGGGGGATCTGTGGATGTCACTGTTATGGAGGGAGATCTGTGGATGTCACTGTTATGGGGGATCTGTGGATGG
>JAKVIS010002907.1:0-20005 GCA_033119425.1 Bufotes viridis | reverse complement strand
TGGCCGACGCGAGATCAGTGAGGTATGCGCCAGGAACCAACGCCACATGGTATGCTCAGTCAAAATCATTGATGCTCAATCACATGACCGCACACTGTGGCGTATCTATGTTTCTTGTGTAAATCAGGACCAGCAAAGGTCCTCTTTAAGTCCCTCTTCACTTTCAGTCATTTTTATGTAGCACAATCTGTGGTGTGCCTGTAGGAAGGAAATAGTAGGCCAGATCTCTTTGCTTCCAGAACCCTTTTCTTCCCTAATTGCCCTGATGGCTTATATGAACAATGGGCCCTGCGAGCGCATGTGACCTCAAACAAAATAATGGTACAGTCAACTTACAGAATTATTAATAGTTATAAAATTACTGCAGTATTACATAATTTACGCTTTGGTCAAACAGCTTTGCTACTGTAAAATTTCACTGCAAAGTGATCAATCTGGTGGTGGAATGACAACAGCTGAGGGCATAAACCCCTTGTAGCGCTCACTGCTAATATACCCCAAAGGAAACCACAAAGATATCCCGTGGGCAAGGCAAAGAAAAGGGTACAGCAGGCAGCTGCATGCGTAGCCCGTTTCGGCAAATATTTTTAACAACATGAGCAGTGGCGCTCACTTGTGCAGGAAAAAATCATCACCGGTGTCCAAGTCCAGAACCTCATATGATTCTCTGCACCCACTAAGCTATGATTCCGAGCTGAGGTCCTTAGGCTCTGAGCATACTCCTATTATCAGAAGATTTCAATATCAGCATGAGAGATATATGATGACTAGGAGAAGCCCTACACAGTGTCTTCCAGAAAGCAGCTTGTATCAACATGCACGGAGGAGCCGCAGGGTAATAGCTTCGTGTTGATGCCACCTCCTCTACCATGCAATGTTCATAATACTTTAGTAGTAGGTGAAGACTAAATCCCATGAACGGGAAGGACCTTCTGACGTCACTGTGGCACGTGCCCACAGGACGATCCTCATTCAGAGAGATGACGGCGAAGTGAGCAGCGCTCCTCATTGAGGTATTTAACATTTATAATATTGGAGTAATTTTACTGCTGAAGAATGGTAGAGGGAGTTCAGATTATAAATGCAACCAGTATTGAACATGAAGGAAAAGGTGGAGGGGTACTGATATGCAAAATGTGGAGAGGGAGACACATGGCAAAATGTGTGTGTAGGGAGAAGATATGGCTGCAAAATGTGTGTAGGGAGGGGGAGCATGGCAAATGTAGGGGGGGCGATATGGCAAAATGTGTGTGTAGGTTACGGCGGCAAAATGTGTGGGTGGGTGGGGAAAGCGCTGGAAAGTGGAACGAGGGAAGGAAGTGTGGGGAGGCACACAAGTGATGGTTATGGGGGGGGAAGTGTGCAAGAATGGGGTATGGGGGATGTTATGGGGAAGCTGGGTGAATGGGAGGTGGGCAAACATGGGGGGTGGAACAGAGGGGGGTGAGGTATGGGGGAGTGTGTGAGGGGCAAAGTGTGAGAACATGGGGGAAGGTGTGAATATGGGGTGGTAAGGGGCGAGAGTGGTGGTTCGTGTGAAGTGTGCATGGGGTAATATGGGGGAAGTGTGTGGCATGGGGTGAATATGGGGGTTGTGTGTGGGGGTGGGGTGGCAAGAAACACGGTGTGCGTGTGTGAATATGTGTAAGAGAGTTAGGACATGGGGGGTTGATGCAGTGGTGTAGCGTGGGGGGAAGGAACGGGGAGTGTGGGGGCAATATGGGGGCGGAGGATAGTCAGTAGGGGAGGTGGGGAGGTAAACATGGGGAAGTGTGGGGTTAACGGGTGTGTCGGGAGTGGATGCAGCGGTGTTGGCGAACGCGGATGGGCGGGCTGCAAGATGGTAGATGTGTACATTTGGGCAACTGTGGGACACTGCTGAGATATTCCGGCTTAGCATTCTGTGGGATGCCAGCTGGGCCTGCCCGGTAAGATAATCCCACGAGCACGGACAGTAAATCCCGCTGCGTCTGGTAGCGCACACCATCATAGACACCCTGATGATGTGCACTGCAGTTCACAGGAGCGATGCCACCGAAATATGTCCACGAAGCAGCATATGCTCGTCTGCAAGAGGCCTTAGGCTGAAGGCGGGTTGTCTCTGAGATGGAAGATGGCAATATAATGTATCTGTTTAGTAATCTGCTTTGTTTCAAAGCAGAAGTCTACTTTCACCACTATCTGGTGCCGGATCCGTGCCATGGCTCTGCTTACAGGACATTGCCAGGTCCCCAATGAGCAGATTTGCGGCCCGGCATGTGCTTTACGAAGCCATAGGAAATTGTGAACACATGTTGCAGAAACGCTGCAGATTTGACCTGCCGTGTGGGCTTTACGTTGGGACCAGCAAAATCTATGGCTGCAACGGTGTGCATCATACTACGGGCTGGATCACATTGTGCTGTGTATGGGATTCAGCCACGCAGCTGTCATTCATTTAGCTGTGCTGGGAATGCACTGTTATGCCAGTAAAAGCCGTTTAGCGTGGGTTTACTCTGCCTTCAGCTGCCTGAAGTAAAAATTAAAATGTCACCATTGATGCCAAATGTTCAACCTAACTCCTTCCTCCAGACGGGCGGGCCCACCTGGCCCTCGTCATCAGTTGTGTGAAAGAGAGTCGTCGAGGTCAACGCAGCATTTGTATGCAAGTACAGTAAGTAAGATGCATGTGTTATTGTTCGCTCACTGATCGAAGAACAGCACGCGACATGACGACTGAGCACATGGGCGAACACTTGCTGTCTGTTACCGAGTGTGCCACACACAGCAGGACCGGCCAGAACAGCCTGGAAATGGAAATCATCCTGCCATCATGTATGCAGCCGCTTCTCTGCTCATTGACTATCATGGGAGCCGGGGCAGAGTGCCTGGGGTCAAACCATACTGATGAGGGCGTCTGATGACAGTTTTATCTCCAGCTGTGCCTCGCATGGCTGCCTTTATTGCAGGTGCTTCACATCAGCAGATAAATATGTACGCCGCGATAGCCATTCAGAAGGCATGTAACATGATTCTCGTGTCATTTGTGACAATTTATTCACCAGTAACGACTGGCGAGCGACAGATATCCGTCATGTTAACGCCTCCGCGTTACTACTGCGGGAGTCCGCTGCTTCATTCACGTGAGCGATGTCATGTGCGGCATTCGCCTGGCAAAAACCAGCTCAGCGTGATACCGATCAGATGATCACTGGTTGGTCAGATGGCCGTTTACACAGATCTTACAGATACGTGAATTATTGGTCTACTGAGAAATTGGTCATACACCCGATGGTGTAAATGACTCTTTCGACTATTTGCTTCCATTCGTGTCTCCGATCCACACGATGGTCACCGAGACGGTCGACGCGCTGGAAAATGACTTCAGACTAGACAGCGATACCTTTTGAAAGCATTTGTTTATCATATTATTTCATGCGTACAACGATGACGAGAGAAGGATGAGGTTGAGCCGCTCATGCCAGGGACTTTCCAACAAAGATTACATTGCCTATACATATCGTCACAATTTTGTTTTTTAAAATGTATTTTTCATAAAAAAATGTAATGCATAAAAATAGCACCTGGGACTTTAGATTTAGTTTATACAACTGAAGATCCGCTATACAAGTGTACTTATTCTCGGTGCCTAAGGCGTACTTCAGATTCTTCCCCGCTTAGGCTACAGAATCAAGACAAGGTGCTGTCAGCGATGAACCGGGCCGCACCAGCGGCACGTAGACAGCAAGAGTTTGAGACTGGTTGTTATGTCGCGTGGAAATACATGTCCTGCATCAGGCGTTGCTGGAGGGGGCGGCCCCGGGGGGAGTAGAGTGTCGGGCGCGCTGTGACTGGCAGCAGTGCTGAAGACTTATTGAGCTGATGGGACCCAGAACAAGACAGCAGTGTGCAATGGCTACTGAGATGGGCGGGTGCAGTCCCGATCATCACACACCGACCTGACAGATCACACGCATATATATATGGTGCAGCAAAGAGTACTGAGTGGTAGCATGTGAGATCTGCATATGCTGACTGACTTTACAACTCTGCTATAATACACGTTTAGGCATTTTCAGACTGCTTTTTGGGATTCTGCCAGAGATCCGGTTCCTCCTTTCGTTTGTTATGGAGGCAGACACAAAACAGCTGCAGCATTTGGTAACTGCCTGAGGCGATTTGACCGATCCGCTTTTGACCATAATGCGTCAATATGGCGGATCTGTTCACGACACAATATGGTACACTGAAACGACTGCTTCCTCCCCATTGACTCTCTCAATGTATTCAAACAGATCTGTTTTGACATTTTGGCCCCCATGACCGGCCCTACTACTCCAGGACAGGCCATTTTAAAATTCCGACCACGTCACTTGCTGTGAATAACTTTAAATGTTACCAGGTCGCCAGATTGTTTGTACTTCCATTTCCAGTACAAAGTGAACTAGTCAAAATTGGTCAAGTTGCCCTGATCTTTCTGCCATTAGAAACACCATATGGCTCTAAATTGCCGTTTCAAAGGAGATTGAAGGAGGAACTTCATACAGTTTTGAATGCAGATTTATGGGACCGATTTTTAAAACTATTAGCCCTCGATTACCTTAAAGATAGAAATTCCAAAAGTGACTCATCTACATACACTGCTGTACTCAAAGTTGGTCAACACTGTTAACCCTTTAGTGTTCACAACAGTTCATGGAAGATGGAGAGCACTCTGGGAATTTAGATTTTTGGGAAAATTTCCATTTTAACCTCACTTCATTACTGGGAAAATGGCCACAGCCAAACAAAAGTCAATATGAGTTGCTCTGATCTTAGAACAGAGAATCTCGTCCTAAACTACTATATATTAGATTACGATCGTTTATGCCAGTGTGGTCTCGTTAAACACATCTCCTCGTGAATCTTCCGCTTTTAGCGACATGACTAAACAAAGATAGGCTGAGCCAATTTTTTTCTGCGTTTGCCAGGAACGGGCAACACGAACGCTGATGACACACGATGGCCATCCGCATCACGACTCACTGACCCTGAATGGGTTCGAATGCCACGACGCAAATAGACAGTTATATTTGACAGACAATTACGGACACGGACGCGATATTTGTCGAGGATATGGACCCATTGAAACCATTGTCCAAGAAAATCACGAACGAGCAATGATCACGGAATCAAACAACGGTCGTGCATGAGTGTTTCAAACGGCAGGACATTGATTAGGTCACATATGTGTTTGGAAGGCAGATTTTGCGACTGCTGATAGCATGCAATTGCCACCCTCTAGAGAGTTCCATAAAATGACCATCTGTGAAACCACAGATATAAAAGCTGTTTCATTGTAGTAAATATGATTTAATGCTCTACGATGGGGTCACTTTGAGTTTCGTTACACAGGGGTTATCAACATGGTGCAACAAACCAGTCCATCAAAATCCGCCTCCAGAAACCATATGATGCCTTCGTTTCTATGCCCTGCCTGTGGATATAGCAGCCATTTACGACACATATAAGTGTTTCTGCAAACTACAGAATCAGGCAATAAATGTTTAGTTTGCTTGACTGTAACCTCATGCATTACCGGAAATACAAACTGAAATTTTGCCAAAATGGTATTTTTCGCACGCTTTTTTAACACTGCTCACTGTTGTCTAATGTTATTTTAGCAGCGAGATTATTGGTACGCGTCGCATTACCAGGACGTTCGCATTTTTATTTTCTCAGATTTCCATTACCTCGAGTGGAGCCACCATTTTATAGTCCAAAAATAGATTATTCTTTACCACTCATACTGGTAGCCCAAATGTTAATGTGCTTCATTTTGGCGGATGAGACAGCAGTTTTACTGAACTATTTTTAGTGCATTTGATCGCCATACAAGAGCTTTTTGCAGTGTTGTAAGACAATGGCTTTTTCAGCCTTTACTCTTTATTTTTTTAACGTCAGGGGTTGTCTAATGTTTTTTTATAGGCAGATTATTATTATGACGCGCCACCTAATATGTCTGTTTTTCTGTTTTTCAGATTTTACACTATAATATTCATTTTAGGAAAAAATTGATACTTACTATCTTCAGCGTCGGCAGTTTATTTGGGGGGGATCACAGAGCTCGCTTGTGGAGATGGCGGGCTTGAGCTGGCAATTATTTGGGTATATTTACCTTGATCGCCATATTACACTTTTTTGATGTTAGGTGACAATAAAAACTATGTCCAAAAAGCCATTTTTATTGTCACCTAACATCAAAAAAAGTGTAATAGCGAGCGATCAAAAGGTCGTATGCACCCCCAAATAGTGCCAATAAAACCGCCATCTCATCCCACAAAAAATGAGCTCCTACATTATTTATTCCCCCCCCCCCCCCCAAATAAAAAAACTGCAGCTGCCAGGCTATGGAGATAGTAAAATTATCATTTTTTTGTTCCTAAAATGATAATATAGTGTAAAATCTGAATAAATAGAAAAAAGTAGACATATTAGGTATCGGCGCGTCCGTAATAATCTGCCCTATAAAAATAACATTAGACCCAACCCCTCGGATGAACGGCGTTAAAAATGAAAAATAAAAACTGTGTAAAAAAAGCCATTTATGTCACCTAACACTGCAAAAAGTGTAATAGCGAGCGATCAAAAAGTCTTATGCACCCCAAAATAGTTCCAATAAAACTGCCATCTCATCCCGCAAAAAATGAGCCCCTACATTATATTGTCCCTCCCCCAAAAAAAACTGCAGCTGCCAGGCTATGGAGATAGTAAAATTATCTATTTTTTGTTCCTAAAATGATAATATAGTGTAAAATCTGAAAAAATAAAAAAATGTAGACATTATAGGTATCGGCACGCCCGTAATAATCTGCCCTATAAAAATAACATTAGACCCAACCCCTCGAATGAACGGTGTTAAAAAAAAAAAAAAAACGTGCGAAAACACCCATTTTTTGGCAAAATTTCTGTTTTAATCCATATTTTCCGGTAATAAAGCAAGGGTTTACAGTCAAACAAAACTAAATATTTATTGCCCTGATTCTGTAGTTTGCAGAAACACCCCATATGTGGTCGTAAATGGCTATATAGCCACAAGGCAGGGCATAGAACGAAGGGAACGCCATATGGTTTCTGGAAGGCAGATTTTGATGGACTGGTTTATTTACACCATGGCCCATTAGAAGCCCCCTGATGTAGCCTAGACTAGAAACTCCAAAAAAGTGACCCCATCTAAAAACTACACCCCTCAAGGTATTCAAAAATTACTTTACAAACTTTGTTAACCCTTTAGCTGTTCCACAAAACTTAATGGCGAATGTAGAAACAATTTTAGAATTTCCATTTTTGTTATACTGCCTCAAAAAAGTGTAATATAGAGCAACCAAAAATCATATTTACCCTACAATAAACCCAAAACAACAACCACCATATCCTGTAGTTTCCTAGATGGGGTCATTTTTATGGAGTTTCTACTCTAGGGGTGCAGCAGGGGGCTTGAAAGGGTACATGCTGTAAATAAACCAGTCCTGCAAAATCTGCCTTCCAAAAACCATATGGCGTTCCCCTTCTTCAATGTCCTGCCGTTTAGGCCTCATGCACACGACCGTTGTTTGATTCCGTGTCCGTTGCTCCGTTTTTCGTGATTTTCTGCGGACCCATTGGTTTTCAATGGGTCCATGGAAACCTCGGCAAATGCTCCGCGTCCGTGGTCCGTGATTCCAGTCTGTCAAAAAATATAACCTGTCCTATTCTTGTCCGTGAAAAGCGGTTCACGGACCCATTCAAGTCAATGGGTCCGTGAAAAATGCGGATGGCCATCCGTGTGTCATCCGCGTTCCGTGTCCGTTTTTTTTTGCGGATCCCTTGGCAGGCACTTGGGAAAAATTGTCAGCCTGTCTTTTGGTAAAATCTTTTGGGTCATGTCCGCTAAAAAAAACGGAAGACACACGGAGATCATGGATCACTGAACAACGGAACCCCTTTTTGCAGCATAAAAAAACGATCGTGTGCATGAGGCCTTAGCCATATAGTAGTTTAGGACCACATATGGGGTGTTTCTGCAAACTACAGAATCAGGGCAACTCATATTGACTTTTGTTTGGCTGTTAACCCATTTTTCCCAGTAATAAAGTAAGGGTTAAAATGGAAAATTTTCCCAAAAATCTAAATTCCAAAATTGTTTCTCCATCTTCCATGAACTGTTGTGGAACACCTAAAGGGTTAACAATGTTTGTAAACCCAGCTTTGAATACCTTGAGGGGTGTACTTTCTTAGATGGAGTCACTTTTTTGGAATTTCTATGCTAGGGTGCATCAGAGGGGTTTGCAATAGGACATGGTGTAAAAAAATCAGTCCCGCAAAATCTGCCATTCAAAACCCATATGGCGTTCCCCTCCTTCAATGTCCTCCCGTTTGGCCAAATGGTAGTTTAGGACCACATATGGGGTGTTTCTGTGAACTAGAGAATCAGGGCAACCCACATTGAGTTTTGTTTGGCAGTTAACCCTTACTTTATTACTGGAAAAAATGGAAAGTACAATATGTGACGAAAAAACAATCTCAGAACGGCCTGGGTAAGTAAAAGCATTTAAAGTTATTCACACTTAAAGTGACAGTGGTCAGATTTTGAAAAAATGGCCTGGTCCTTAAGGTGAAATAGGGCCGAGTCCTTAAGGGGTTAAGAAAAATGTCAAAACGGAATTGTTTTGAATTACATTGAAAGTCAATGGGGAACGGATCCGTTTTCAAATGCACCATATTGTGTCATTGAAAACAGATCCGTCCATATTGACTTACATTGTAATTCAAAACGGATCCGTTAGGCTCCGCCTCTTCAGACGGACACCAAAATGCTGCAAGCTGCGTTTTGGTGTCTGCCTCCATAACAGAACAGAAGAGGAACGGATCTCACAAACGGAATCCAAAACGCCAGTGTGAAAGTACCCTAAATAACATCAAGCTATTATAGCAAAGTTATAAAGTCCAGTCCAATATGGCAGATCTTCCCTGTACTTTACCACTCAGCTATAATAGCTTGTCTGTATTACTACACTGCACCATATATATATATGCGTGTGATGTATCAAGGTCAGTGTGTGATCATCAGACACTGCACTACATACATCTCAATATGTTACACACTGCTGTCACCTTGTTCTGCGTCCATCTTCATGTCCGGGTCTTCAGCTCCACTGCTGCCAGGGTCCTCGTGCAGCGCGCCCGGCACTCTATATTCAAACATCCCCCAGGAGCCGCCCCCTCCTCCTTCCAGCACCCACTGGCTTGCCCTGATGCAGGACCTGCATGGTTCCACGCCCGGCATAACTAACCAATCTCAAAGCTTCTTGCTGTCCGGAACTTTGCTATTGGTTATTGCAGGCGCCGGCTGCATCGCTGTGCTGCTTGAGCGGTTCACAGCGCGCCCTACGCTGATGAAAAGCAGGGAAAAGTCTAAGGCGTATTGGTACACCTTAGACTTTTTTCCAGGGAGTAAAATCACACTTGTACAGGCGTTATTGCAACCTCTGGTTATTGTAAACTAAATCTAAAAGTCCCTAGGTGCTATTTTTTTTTTATACATTTACTTTTTTTTTATAAAAAAAAATACACATTTTAAAAAACAAAAAAGAATTTAATGACATTAAATATATATATAACATGTAATAACATTTGGAAAGTCCCTGCGCAGACGGGCTCTTCATCCTTCTCTCTCGTCATGTTGACATCCGCTTCGGAGCATGCCTGTTAAAAACAAATGCTTTTGAATAAAAGATCCGAGTCCAGCGAGTCACCCCTCGTCACCAGAGTCCCATTACCAGAAATTGCATTCGGCCCCGTCTCTGATTAAAGACCATCATTGTGGATCAGGGACAAGTAGATAGGGAATAGTCAGAAAAGTGCATTTACACCATCAGATTATATGACCAATTTCTGTCCAATTAGACCAATAATTCCTGTGTGTAACAAAAGATCCGTGTAAACGGCCATTTGACCAATAATTGGTCATAAAATCTGTCAGTGTACATGTCCCCTTAGGCTGGTTTTACACGAGCAGATGCCACACATGACATCCGCTCCGTGAATGAGAGCCGAGACCCGCAGCAGACAGAAGCACGGAGCGTTAACATGACGGATAATGCTCTGTGCCTCTCTATGATCTTTTTACTACAAAATCACATTGAGATAAAGTTGTCACAACGTTATCAATCATGTTACCGCTCCACGCTTCTGAGGTAGGTCTTGGCTATCACTCACGAAGCGGCACATGGCATCTGCTCGTGTGAAACCAGCCTTGGCCTACTTTCACAATAAAGGCAACCATGCCGAGGCACAGCTGGAATAAAACTTGTCATAGTTTTATTCCGCCCGCCTCTCGGCATGGTTTGCAATTCCGGCCCCAGAACTCTGCCCTTCTCCCATGATAGTCAATGGGGCCAGAGCGGTAGTCCGGGGCCACACGTACACTAGTGGCAGGACGGATTCGACAGGCTGTTCACCCACCGGAGGTCCCTGCTGCTAGTGTGAAAGTAACCTCAGTTATTGGGCAACAAATGTTCATATGAATGCTCGTCGTCCGCTAATCGGGCCGTGTAAGAGGTTCTTCAATCAATTGACGAACAACTGCTAACTTTGTGCATGTACTTACTGTACACTGTAAAATGCAAATGCTGCGGTGATCAGGTGACTTCTCTTCACACAGCTGATCGGCGGGGCCCAGGTGTCAGACCCCCGCCGATCTGGAGGGAAAGGGTTAGGTTGAACATTTGGCATGTGGGTGACATTTTAATTTTTACTTCAGGCAGCAGAAAGACTAGAATCGCCCACCGCTGTGGCTTTGCTGAATAGCAGGGTTCACATTCCCAGCACAGCTAAGCATAGATGGTGGCTGCGGTGACTGGAAATCCCACACCACATTCCCAGCACTGTGTGAATCCAGCCCATGGGTGTGCACACACGTTGCAGAAACGCTATAGATTTTGCTGGTCCCAACGTAAGTCTATCAGCAGGTCAAAATCTGCAGCGTTTCTGCAA
This sequence comes from Bufotes viridis, assembly GCA_033119425.1. NCBI lineage: Eukaryota > Metazoa > Chordata > Amphibia > Anura > Bufonidae > Bufotes > Bufotes viridis. The sequence continues at coordinate 9,013 of JAKVIS010002907.1, read as the reverse complement.
CGTGTGTTCACACCCTAAGGCCTCAAGCACACGGCCGCTGTGGTTCCGTTCATTGGGGACCGCAAGCAATGTCCGTGCGGCAGCCATGACGGATCCGCACCAGATGCCAGTGTGAAAGTAGACTTCTGCTGAAACAAGCAGTTACTAACAGATACATTATATTGCCATCTTCCATCTCAGAGCAACCCGCCCTTTCAACCTAAGGCCTCTTGCAGACGAGCATATGCTGCCCGTGGACATATTTCGGTGGCATCGCTCCTGTGAACTGCAGTGCACATCATCACAGGTGTCTATGATGGTGTGCGCTACCAGACACCGCGGGGTTACTGTCCCGTGCTCGTAGGATTACACTCCTCGGCAAGAAGCCTAACTAGCATCCCACAGATACTAAGCCGGAATATCCTAAACAGTGTCCCACAGTGTTACCCAATGTACACATCTCACCATCATGCCAGCCCCCATCTGCACCCACCATATCCACGTTCCCGAACACACACCCGTTAACCCCCCACACACTTCCCCCCATGTTTACCTCCCCACACACATCCCCCCCCTCATGTTCATCACACACACACTCCGCCCCCCATGTTAACCCCCCCCCACGTTCACTTCCCCCCAACGCAGACTTCCCACCATATTTATCCCCCCACACACACTCCAACCCCCCCATGTTCAATCTCCCATACACCCACCCCATATTCACACACGCACACCCGTGTTCTCACACACGCACTCCCCCCCCCCATGTTCACCCCCCCACCACACACACAACCCCCCCCATGTTCACCCCCCATACACACACTTCCCCCCAACGAACACACTCTAACCCCCACATACACCCACCCCATATTCACACACACTTCCCCCCCATGTTCACACACACACACACACACACTTCCCCTCACACACTCCCCCCCATACACACACTCCCCCCCCTCATGTTCACACCCCCATGTTTACCCCCACACACTCCCCCCCCGTTCACGCGCTTTCCCCCCATGTTCATCCCCCCATACACCCCCCCCCATGTTCACCCCCCATACACACACTTTCCCCCCATGTTCACCCTCACACACTCCCCCCCCATGTTCACCTCCCCACACACACTTCCCTTCCCTCCGTTCACTTTCCCCCGAGGCGCGCTTTCCCCCCACGTTCACCCCCCACACACATTTTGCCGCCATGTTTAACCCCCCCCTACACACACACATTTTGCCGCCATGTCTACCCCCCCTACACACACACATTTTGCCGCCATGTCTACCCCCCTCCCCTACACACACACATTTTGCCGCCATGTCTACTACCCCTCCACACATTTTGCCGCATGTTTACCCTCCACACTTTTCCTTCCATGTTCATCCCTTTGGTTGTTACATTATAAATACGGGCTCCCTCTGCCAAGTTCTTCAGCAGTAAAGTACATCCAATATTCTAAATGTTAAATACCTCCAATGAGGAGCGCTGCTCTCCGCTCACTTCAGACCCCATCTCTCTGAATGAGGATGCGTCCGCTCTGTGGGCACGTGCCACAGTGACGTCAGAAGGTCCTTCCCGTTCATGGGATTTAGTCTTTACCTACTAAAGTATTATGAACATTGCATGGAGGAGAGTGTGACATCAACACAAACTAATACCCTGCATTCCCCTCCAGCTGCATTGATACAAGCTGTTTTCTGGAAGACACTGTGTGGACTCTCCTAGTGTATATTTCTCATGCTGATATTGAAATCTTCACAAGGCAAATGCTTAGAGCCTAAGGACCCCGTTCTGAATCATATAGCTTAGTAAGGTGCAGGGAATCATAGGTTCTGGACTTGGACACCAGTTAAGGATTTTTCCTGCACAAGTGAGCTACACTGTCCGCCATTGTTAGAAATATTTAACCGAGAAGACGGGCCCCAACGCATGCAGCTGCCAACTATTTTCCCTTTTCTTTTCTGCTAACACCGGGACTGTTAGGACTATTCTTTCTGATTGAGACCCCTATTAGCAGACTCTGGTGTTCGGCATCATTTTAGATTCTCTGGCGCCAGGAGAGAGATATTCAATCAAGACACGCTTTCCGTGTGGATCAAATCCTCTCTAAATATTTATTTCACAGCATGAGGTATATATAGCAGTAATGAATGGCATGATGTTTTAGTTAACCAATCACAGATCACATACGTCTTTTCCTGTATTTTCTGTCATCTCATCATATGTGAACAAAATAGGTTGTTCTCACGTAATAGAACCCGCATGTGCCTATATGTCAACAAAATAGTTTGTTTTCACATAATAGAACCCGCATGTGCCTGTTACAGTGACATAAGGAATGCAGATAAGATGTACAGCTTATAGATATTGGACTGCAATATAACCAGTTTTACTACTACATTGCAGTCCAAAGTTCACTCCACACAGACTACAACCTTCTGTCTATATATTGAAACTTAAAGCTAATACAAAATAGACCCTCCACTGTAATACAGCTGTGATAGACCCTTTCAATCCCCTCTTAAAAACACCTAATTATAATGTGTTTTTTTCCTTTATTATTCATTTATGTTGTTCCTTTCTTGTTTCTTTCTTTCAAAATATTTCTGTAAATATTTTTGGCAATCTTCTGGAGACCCAGGGTTTTCTTGAGTTACCTGAATGTATGCAGCTTGTGGTGTATCTGGGACTCGCCTACATCTCATAAATGTATTAATTAATGAGGGTATACATTGGATACAGTAACAACACATATTTGTATAAGGTCTCGTGGACTCTGTAAATCTGTAAGGCACGATGAGCTAACATTTAGGGCCTTCACTATTCTAATAATACTATTCTGTTCAGAGTAAAGGGGCCAGGAACAAGGGGATCTTGCTCCTGAGCTCTTTTAGAGACTGTGTGATTGTTTGGTGCACCACATAATAAACTCATCTCTTCTGGATGATAAATACAAGTGGTAATAAGTCCGATTGGCAAGAGAACAGAAAGATTACTAATCAGCAGCAGACAAACAAATCTCCCAGAATATTGTGGGGTCTTCATCTTCATCTTCAGCCTGTGGCAAGGCTTCTTCTGAGCTCCCCTCTTTGTCTTCGTTGGACACTGAAGAAGAAACTTTAGGGATCCTTTTCACTCTGCTAGCATGAATCCAGATCGGAGCCTCCTCTGTGAGAATCGCCGTTCTAGTGACTGCTACCACCGTGGTAGGGGTCCGAATGCCAGCTCCTTGGGATCTTTTCCTTTACGTAGTACCCTGACCACCACCGTGTCTCCAGCTCGGAACGAGTGCGTCGGTTCCTGTGGAAGAAAGGGAGACTTACAAGCAACTTTTTCTTCAGTTTTGTGACATATTCTTCCCTATTCTGGTCTATGTCGCCTTCCTATACCACTAGGGGGGTGATTTGCCCAAGGAGTTGGAAAGGGCCTACCTATGAGGATTTCAACGGGTGACAGTCCTAACCTCTTATTAGGAGTCATTCTTATTTCTGCCAATATAATAGGTAGGGTTTGTTTCCATTTCTCAAAAGTACCTGCTGTGGCTTTTCTAAGTTTGTCTTTAACTGTTCGATTCATGCATTCTACAAGAAATTTTTGATAAATGTGCTATGAAAAGTGCAGCGCTGTGCTGGGGTATACATGGTTTCCCCTCTTTGCAGACCAATCCAGTTCGTGGATTTTTCTGCAAAACAGGGTAAACCCAGTCTTTTTCTTCTTCCTCTGTGACATATCTCTGGAGCTCTGTCAGCATGTGTGTGGAGCTTAGGGATGGAGGCTGTAGGCAAGCCATTGCCCAAGGGTCTGGATCGTGGATCCGATTGGGATGTTTTTGGGACGTTTCTTTTGCCACCTTGTCAGCCAGGGCATTGCCCTGGGAAATCTTGTCTTTACCTCGAGTGTGTGCCTTGCAGTGTATAACAGCTATTTGTGAGGGAAGCTGGAGGGCGGCCAACAGATCATCTATAAGCTGGGAATGAGATATTTTCTTACCATCAGCTGTGGTGAAACCCCTGCGTAGCCAGATTACCCCATGGTCCCACACAACCCCGTATGCATATCTGCTGTCTGTGTATATGGTGACAGGTTTGCCTTTGTGTATTTGACATGCCCTTATAAGCGCTATCAATTCTGCAGCTTGGGCTGATTGCACATGAATGGGTCGTGACTCAAGGATAATATCTGGCAGCATCACTACTGCATATGCTGCACAGTAGACGGTGTCCAGTGGACGTGAACATGAACCGTCTACAAACACTTCTGGTGCGTCTGGTATGGGGGTGGCTGACAAGTCTAATCTGGGGGAGGTTTCGTATTCTAGGACCTTGAGACAGTCATGTTCGTCTGGCAAGGAGTCTTCTGTCCCTTTCAGTCCTAGTAATGCATTTAGTATAGGTGCTGGTCCTGCTGTATGTGAGGCATATTTAATCTGTAATGATGGATCACTGAGTAAAAGGACTTCATAACCTGACAACCTTTGTGCTGACATGTGCTGCGTATGAATACCTCTGAGTAGTCCCACTACGTCATATGTGGTATGTAAGACAGTGTGGTGTCCCAGCGTAAAGGGTGTGGCCAATTCCACCATCATCGCACAGGCCGCAAGAGTACGCAGACATGCCGGCATCCCTTGTACAGGGACAGGCATTACCTTTGAGAAAAAGGCACAAGGACGCAACTTTCCCCATGTTCTTGAGTGAGTACCCCGCCATGGTTTTACAGTTTTGTTGTGCAAACATGTGGAATGGTAGGTTATATTCAGGAGGCCCAATCCTGGGCTACACATCAATGAACATTTCAGAGTATCGAAAGCATTCAACATTTCTTTTGACCATCTTATTAGCTCTGGGGATTCTTCCAGAGTGGCTTGCCTCAAAATATTGTCATAATAAGAACAGTCGGGGATCCATTGTCTACAGTAGTTTATCATACCAAGAAAGGACAGCATTTCCTTTTTGGTGTGGGGTGACCAGACCCACAATAGACTGGATTCTCCCGGGACTGATTCTTCTTTCCCCTGTGTGAGGACAAAGCCCAAGTATTCAACCTGCTTTTTGCACCACTGCAGTTTCTTTAACGACACTTTATGACCACATTCTGACAACCATTTCAACAAGGATATACCATCATTTACACTTGCCTCCACTGACATGCTGCACAACAGTAGATTATCAACATACTGCATCAGGATGGAACCTTGGGGGGGGGTGCCAGGGTTTCAAAGTGGCTTGGAGGACAATGCTGTACACAACTGGTGAATCAGCATACCCCTGTGGCATTCTACCCCAGGTCAGTTGACGTCCCTCAAAGGAAAAAGCAAAAATAAGTCGGGTACTCTTTTTAACTGGGATTGAGAAGAAAGCATTTTTCAAATCAATCACGCTAAAACAGACGGCTTCCGCGGGGATGGAGGAAAGGAGAGTTGTGACATCAGGAACCACCGGGGCTATGGGTACAATGAGATTGTTGATTGCCCTCAAATCCTGGACAAAGCGGGTAGTACCATCTGCCTTTGTCACAGGATTGATAGGGGTGAAGTAAGGTGAAATCACCTCCTCGAGAATTCCTTTTTTCAGAAATTCTTCTATCATTGGCCGTAGCCCCTCAATTTTTTCCTTGGACAGTGGGTACTGCTTTTGATACACCGGTGTAGCACCTGGTTTAAGATTGGCTTGATAAGGTGTGCAATCAATCAGGCCCGTGTCATAGTCGCCCTGTGACCATAGTGAAGGGTTTATGTCTCCTAACTCAGGGTGGTCCTGTAAACTAACAAAAGTACATGTAGCTGGGGTCACTATGGGCATGGTGGCTGAGTGAATACTTAATCCGTCATTTTTTACTGTCACCCCCAAATCCAATTTCACAAACAGGTCCCTTCCCAATAGACTTACAGGGCAATCTGGTATGATGCTGAAAATATGGTCCGTGATGTATTCACCGTCCACTGTCTCTATTGGGATGGCATGTGTTTTATATGTTTTAGTTAATACCCCATTAATTCCCATAGAGGGGTCAGACTTTCTTAAAGGTCCCTTGTACATGTCTTTGTTTAACACACTGGAGGTGGCGCCGCTGTCTACCATGAATCCTACCTTCTTTCCTGCAACTTTAAGCAAAATAATCGGTGTATCTTTCCAGTGGGTGGTGACCTGTGTGAAAGCTTGGGTGACTCCCTCCGGGCCCCGTCAGTAGGGTTGTTGCTGATTCCAATCAATGGGGAACCTGGGCTGAGTCTGTGTACCCTGTCTATCTGTATTCTGTCCCCTTTGTGTCATGGGCTGCTGTTGGCTGTGTGCTCCCTGATTCTGCGTGTCTCTCCTGGGTGTTGTGCACTGTCCAGCCCAATGTCCCTCCTGTCCACAGTTATAACAGCGGTTATTCATGGTTTGGAAGTCTTGGCTTCTATCATTTGATCTATGAAAGTTTCCTGCTGTCTTTTGCTTGTTTCTCCCTTTACAGGCTTTCTTTAAATAAGCCACTGTGCCAGACGGAGCCACAGTAGGCTTGGGGCAGTGTTTAATAATTTTATTAAGGTCATCTATGTCCAAAGCCTTTTTCATCAGTTGATTTCCAACCGTCAGAAAAGGCATGGATGTCTCAGATCCCCTTATCTCACTATCTTTTCCACTTAACCCTTGTTCCTTAAATTATATCTCGATACAATTGGGGGTGGGGGTTGTTTACTAACTGCGTGTCCTGCTATTATGTGACTGGCTGCTATTAAATCCTGAGCGCTAAACAGTTAATTTTATGTACATATGAAGGTGGGGGATACATCTGATGTTTTTTATCATTTTCCTTCTTAATCTGTATCTCATGTAGTTTTCTATCGTCTTTTGATCTTTTTAAACCTTTTGTCTTGCACATGCTAGGATCATACCAGTGAGGAGCTATCTCTAGCCATTGTTCTCCTCCTTTCTGCATATAATCCATATCCCATGAAGGGTCAGGTTCAAAATATGGCCAGGCGGCAGTGTCGCCTAAGCATAGACCCTTGACCATGTCCATGTGATATATGCTATTGTCTCCTTCCCTGGGAAAGGGGTCTACCGCTTCCATTGCCTCTGTCCATCCTGCCAAATTATCCACCCATGGGTTAACAAGATAATAATTTGTAGGACTGACTCAGGCAACATATTATTTACATGATTCTCCTGGTTCTGGTCTAGGGTATTCTGTTTTTGATTTTTGACTACCCATAATCAAAACTTATTTTCTTTACAAAAAAGAAATTCAAAACAGTAATAGCAAAAAAAACAAAAAACAAAACAGACAGTTTGTAGGACGACAGCTGTACACTTACCACCCAGCTTGTCACTTCCTCTTATATAACTACGGTAGACAAAACAACTTATCATGCAAAACTTCTACAATTATCAAACAATTTAGCATGCAGACATTGATAATTATCAAACAACTTATCATGCAAACTTCTAAAACTATCCTATTAAGAATCAAAAATGAAGCCGAAAACCTTCTGTTCCCTAAACAGATTTTTTATAGGGGATTGCCTGGGCCCTTCTGAAGTACAGTTTTACGGGGTACTTCCCAGAGTACCTCACTTAACCCTTGAACTGTGTACAACTCCCAGAGTTGTAACAAACGTGTCCCTGACACGTAGTGCACTTATCAGACTCCCTGAGTCTATGTAACTGTGTACAACTCCCAGAGTTGTAACAAACGTGTCCCTGACACGTAGTGCACTTATCAGACTCCCTGAGTCTATGTAACTGTGTACAACTCCCAGAGTTGTAACAAACGTGTCCCTGACACGTAGTGCACTTATCAGACTCCCTGAGTCTATGTAACTGTGTACAACTCCCAGAGTTGTAACAAACGTGTCCCTGACACGTAGTGCACTTATCAGACTCCCTGAGTCTATGTATCCCAGATACAAAATTCTGTACTTACGTATATTGCGAGTGTAGCCAGTGCCTCGGACCCGGCAAGGAAGGGGACAAAATTGATGTCACCTCTTACCAGAGCGTCAAGGATGGCTTCTCGATCCCGGATTACGAGCCCCCAAATTGTTAGGACTATTCTTTCTGATTGAGACCCCTATTAGCAGACTCTGGTGTTCGGCATCATTTTAGATTCTCTGGCGCCAGGAGAGAGATATTCAATCAAGACACGCTTTCCGTGTGGATCAAATCCTCTCTAAATATTTATTTCACAGCATGAGGTATATATAGCAGTAATGAATGGCATGATGTTTTAGTTAACCAATCACAGATCACATACGTCTTTTCCTGTATTTTCTGTCATCTCATCATATGTGAACAAAATAGGTTGTTCTCACGTAACAGAACCCGCATGTGCCTATATGTCAACAAAATAGTTTGTTTTCACATAATAGAACCCGCATGTGCCTGTTACAGTGACATAAGGAATGCAGATAAGATGTACAGCTTATAGATATTGGACTGCAATATAACCAGTTTTACTACTACATTGCAGTCCAAAGTTCACTCCACACAGACTACAACCTTCTGTCTATATATTGAAACTTAAAGCTAATACAAAATAGACCCTCCACTGTAATACAGCTGTGATAGACCCTTTCAGGGACTATATTTGTGTTTCCTTTGGGTATATTTAAGCGTCGGAAGCCTTCTACAGGGTTTAATATACTCAGCTGTTGTATTTTCGTTTGATATTGAGAGTCAATATCTAACTTTTTTTGTATTCTCACCATAGTTTATCTTTGCAGTGAAATTTTTGTGTAAGAAGCTGTTTGACCGCGCATTACATGTAATACTGCAGTTATTTTATAACTAGTAATATTCTGTGCAAGTTTGACTGCTTACCATTATTTTGTTTAGGGTCACATTGTTGAAAATAAACGGGCCCATTGTTCATATAAACTGTGTCTGAGCATTGGGGAAGAAAAAGGGAGTTCACCAGAGCAAAGAGAGATCTGAACCTACTATTCCACTTCTAAGGCACACCCACGGGTGTAGTACATAAAAATGGCTGAAATTGAAAGGGGACTTAAAGAGGACCTTTCACTGGTCCACAGTTTACCTGTAAGAAATAT
>JAKVIS010002906.1:0-20024 GCA_033119425.1 Bufotes viridis | reverse complement strand
GCCACGTTTATTTCTGTGATTTTGGTTTATATGTATTGAATGTGCCATTGCATATGGCTGGTAAACATTCTGTTGCACTCTGGAAGCCGGTGTCACATGGTCTGTTGTAGGTGTAGCTTACGGCCTCATCTGTTCCCCATTGCATTGTTGGTCCTGCAATGCAGGTGAGTGGGAGGGGCTGTAGGCTGCTTAATACCTGTTCAGACCTTGTTCACACACCATAGGTAGTCTAGTGGTAGGACCCCATGTCATGCTGAGAAGTGGTGCTTAAAGGGCCCGATATGTTCCTGATTGGAAATATTGGCGAACTTCTCAGCTTTTAACACCAGAGTGAGGGATTAGCCAGTGTTGTCAGTTGCTTATCCATGTGGTGCATCTTTTTCTGTGAGTTATGTGTTTATATATTTTCATTCGCACATGTTTTATTTTGTGTAGGATGTTTGTGTGGTGCTTGTGGTTCGCGCCGGTATCCTCCATTGTATGCAATTTTTACTGGGGATAGCCGTTCGCTGCGAACCACATGCGGAGGAACTGCCCCCAGTTAGAAACACGCCACAGTGTTTGGGGTTTGGAGCAGTCCCACCCATTTAGGCCACGTTTATTTCTGTGATTCTCACCTTAGGCTCTACAAAAACGCAGGCCTGATCTTATGCGCACACTCTGCGTTCAGTCCGCCCCCACCGCAGTGACAGAATTTTTTTCTGATCACTGCAAAAACACTGTTAAATCGCTGTGGCGCTATAAAAGATCACTTTTGAGCTTTTTGGATCTTTATTAGCGATCGCAGCTTTAGGGTCCATTCACACGTCCGTGGTGTGCTGCGGACCCGAATAGGACATGCTCTATCTTTTGCGGAGTTGCGGCCGGATGTTTTGGGGCCGAGACCCGAAGTTCAGCGCCGCAGCTCCGCAAATGCTAACATAGTGTGCTCTCCGCATCACCGCCAGCACCATTCACACTGAATGGGTGCGCATCTTTTCCGCAGAATTGCGGAATAGATAGGTACATTTTTGCAGACGTGTGACTGGGGACTTACTTCGCAAAGCACTCCTATGTCCTTTCCCCTCTTTTTTTTTTTGCACATTTTTTGGCAGAGATTTTTTTATCCACATTGATCGATGTGAATAAAGAAATCTGTGCCGTTCATTTTTTTTTTCTTTTTTCAGCCCAGAGGCTGAACGGAAAAAAAAAATCTCATTACCCATATGCTCAATATAAGGAGAATAGCAGAAACTCCTAATGCTGGCCATACGTGTAATGATTGTGGAGACCTCAAATGCCAGGGCAGTACAAACACGCTACAATGACTCCCATTTTGGAAGAAGACACCCCAAGGTATTCGCTGAGGGCATATTGAGTCCATGAAAGATTAAACTTTTGTCACAAGTTAGCGGAAAGGAGACTTTGTGAGAAAAACAAAAAAAATCAATTTCCGCTAACTTGTGCCAAAAATAAAAATCTTCTATGAACTCGCCATGCCCCTTACGGAATACCTTGGGGTGTGTTCTTTCCAAAATGGGGTCACATGTGAGGTGTCTGTACTGTCCTGGCATTTTAGGGGCCCTAAAGCGTGAGAAGAAGTCTGGAATCCAAATGCCTAAAAATGCCCTTCAAAAAGGTACTCATGGGAATTTGGGCTCCTTTGCGCACCTAGGCTGCAAAAAGTGTCACACGTGATATCGCCGTACTCAGGAGAAGTAGGGCAATGTGTTTTGGGGTGTATTTTTGCATATACCCATGCTGGGTGAGAAAATATCTCTGTAAATTCACAACTTTGTATAAAAATATTTTAAAAGTCGTCATTTACAGAGATATTTCTCACACCCAGCATGGGTATATGTAAAATACACCCCAAAACACATTGCCCTACTTCTCCTGAGTACGGGCGATACCACGTGTGACACTTTTCTGCAGCCAAGATGCGCAAAGGGGCTCAAAGGTATTCCGTGAGGGGTATGGTGAGTTCATGTAAAATTTTATTTTTGTCACAAGTTAGTGGAATATGAGACTTTGTAAGAGGAAAAAAATAAAACATTTCCGCTAACTTGTGCCAAAAAAAAATCTTCTATGAACTCGCCATGCCCCTCACGGAATACCTTGGGGTGTCTTCTTTAAAATGGGGTCACTTGTGGGGTATTTATACTGTCCTGGCATTTTAGGGGCCCCTAAAGCGTGAAAAGTCGTTTGGAATCCAAATGCATAAAAATGCCCTGTGAAATCCTAAAGGTACTTATTGGAATTCGGGCCCCTTTGTGCATCTTGGCTGCAAAAGTGTCACTCGTAGGTATCGTCGTACTCAGGAGAAGTAGGGCAATGTGCTTAGGGTGTATTTTTACATATACCCATGCTGGTGTGAGAAATATCTCTGTAAATTACAACTTTTCCATTTTTTTATACAAAGTTGTCAATTTACAGAGATATTTCTCTCACCCAGCATGGGTATATGTAAAAATACACCCCAAAACACATTGAACTACTTCTCCTGAGTACGGCAATACCACGTGTGCTACTTTTTGCAGCCTAGGTGCATAAGGGGCGGAAAGTCCAACGAGTACCTTCAGGCTTTACAAGGTTGCTCACAATTTAGCCCCGCCCAAAATGCCAAAACAGTAAACACATCCCACAAATGACCCCATTTCGGAAAGTAGACACCCCAAGATATTCACTGACGGGCATAGTGAGTCTGTGGGAGATTTTTTTTTTGCCAGAAGTTAGCAGAAATGGAAACTTTATTATTTTATTTTTTCTTCCTCAGAAAGTGTCATTTTCTGCTAACTTGTGAAAAAAAATTAAATCATACATGAACTCACCATGCCCCTCCGCGAATACTTTAGGGTGTCTTCTTTCTAAAATGGTGTCATTTGGGGGGTATTTATACTATCCTGACATTCTAGCACCTGAAGAAACATGACAGGTGCTCAGAAAGTCAGAGCTGCTTCAAAATGCCGAAATTCACTTTTTTGTACCATAGTTTGTAAATGCTATAACTTTTGCGCAAACCAATAAATATACACTTATTGGATTTTTTTTATCAGACATGTAGCACAATAAATTCTGACACAAACTTGTATAGAAATGTAATTATATTTGAACAATTTTACCAGAAAAAGTTAAAAATACACTTTTTTTGAGAAAATTGCGGTATTTTTTTATTAATATCAGAAAAACGTAAAATCTCAGCAGCAATCAAATACCACCAAAAGAAAGCTGTATTTGTGAGAAGAAAAGGAGGTAAAATTCATTTAGGTGCCAAGTTGCATGACCGAGCAATAAACCGTTAAAGTTGTGAAGTGCAGAATTGTAAAATAGGGCCTGGTCACTAGGGGGGTATAAACCTGTGGTCCTTAAGTGGTTAATAAAGAGAGCAAACAATACATTTTGTGAAAAAAAAACTCTGTTTATTTTGCAACTATATATTTTTTTAGTTTTGGATTTTTAAAACAAAGTACACAAAAACATAAATAAAATCGAGTCTTACAAATTGAGGAAACGGTTGGTGAAAAAGTGGAGAGGCAGAAACTGTTGGGCAGATGCTACAGATAGCTAAGAGGGGCCAGCTACTGTGGCTGATGGGCCAGGCTGCCCATATGAGCCAGGTTGGGGCCCATGAATATGTCCAGGGGCGTAGCTAACGTGCAAGAGTTAAGCTTGGGCCCCCTTCCCTGCTTTGTGTGTCTTCTTATGCGGCATAAGGGTCTTAAGGCCCCCTCAGGGTCCTGGGCCCTGTAGCGACTGCTACCACTGCACCCCCTATAGCTAAGCCCATGAATATGTCCATGTTGTGGTACCTGTTGGGGCACCTATGGACCCTGAATGTGGCAGGGGCCAGACATGTAGAGATTGGTGCGCCAACTTTCTAGCACAGCAAAAATTCCCGAAGGATCATTCAGTGGCGTGGTTGCCTCCAGAACTATCCCGAGAGCTGATTGGGTTCTTAGGCAACGTTCTGGAGGCAGACTCCCACAAGAAAAGTGCTAGGCTTCTAGCATAAAGATCAAAATGATCTCCTGGGGATGTGGAACTGCCTCAGCAGGACGCAGTGTTCTGCAGCGGCGTCCACCGAATGTCAAACTTAGGGGGCGGGGAGGGGATGGGACGACAGCAGAGTCTGGGGTCTAGAGGCTGAGAGCTAGTGGAGGTGGTCAGTCCTTCACCACTTTGTTCAGGACCATCACATGCCGGAGGCTCCTCATTGCATGTCGTCAGCACCACTGTCTTCAGACTCCTCCTCAAGGTTAGCCTCCGTTCTAAGAAAACAAAAAAAAATAACATTTATTTGGGTACATATTGGCATGGTAGCATCAATTTAATACTTTTCCAAAATAATACTATTTTAAATAAGACCAATCACCACTCAGAACATGTGTTTTTTCATTACTTCATGTATTAGGGTACTTTCACACTTGCAGCAGGACGGATCCGGCATGCTGTTCAGCCTGCCGGATCCGTCCTGCCACAAGTGCCCGTGCTGCCGCTCTGTCCCCATTGACTATAATGGGGTGGGGGGTGGAGCTACGGCGCAGCACGGCCGGAGATCGCCGGACTAAAAATCCTGCATGTCCGACGATCTTTGCACTTGCGGCAGGATGAATCTGGCAGGCTAGATCCATCCTGCCGCAAGTGTGACAGTACCCTTACTTCTATTGTGAATTGCTCAATGTTGTGCCATTCCTTTATTATGTGAAAAATAAACGTTATGAATGAATTGCTATTATCAATAATTTTTAAAAGGTACAGAGGGTAGAAACAAGTTTGTACCTGCACACCTATACATGGCAGCACTGATTGGATAGAATGAGTGTGTGGAGATACACCACCACTACTTGGTAACACCCCTCTGTACCCCTTTAAATCATTGAAGTGTAAAATAGCTATTTAAGGGGTTCTTCGGTTATTTTAAAGTACTGATGATCTGTCCTTTGGATAGATCATCAGTTTAAAATAACCGCAGAACCCCTTTAATTCAAACTTCTAGAAGGAATAATAAAGGAACGACACTACATAAAGAGTCATAAAAACACATGCTCTATCATTTTATGACCGCGGGGATCAGAGACTAAATGCCCCCAAAGTGTTAATTTTTAACCCCCTCTGCAGCCCCCAATCATATTTTGGCTGCAGGGGAAATGGTTGCTATTGTGATCCTCCGCCCGCCTCCTCTGTATTCTTCCCTGGTGTCTAGTGGTTTTAGCAAAGCGTCAGCACATTGCTGACACTTTGCTAAAAAAAAACTGCTGACATCTGTGCTGCAGATGTCAGCAGTTAAACCCCTTCCATGCCACAGTCCGTACGGACCGCTATATGGAAGGGGAGCCCCCCTCCCTCCCCAACACGCGCTGCTGACAGCAGCGGGTGATGGCTACCATGGTAGCAGGACACTTTCAGAGGCGTCCTGCTTGCTATGGTACTGTAAGTCTAATCAGACTTCTGCTAAAGGCAAAAGTCTGCTTAGACTATGTGAAGTAAAAAAAATACAGTACAGTACACTATATGGTGTACTGTACTGTATTAGATAGACACCAGATCCACTGGATCTACATAAGAACCAAGTGGGTCGGGGTAAAAAAAAAAAATGTAAAAAATGGAAAAAAAAGTAAAAAAAAAAAAAAATAAATACACTACACATATAAGGTATTGCAGCGTCCGAAAAAACCTGCTCTATAAAAATATCACATGACCTAACCCCTCACACAAATACCGTAAAAAGAAATAAAAAAATGGTGTAAAATAAGCCATTTTTTGTCACCTTACATCACAATAAGTGTAATAAAAAGCGATCAAAAAGGCGAATGCCTCTCAAGATAGTAGCAATCAAACCGCCATCTCATCCCGCAAAAAATGAGCCCCTACATAGGACAATCGCCCCAAAAAATAAAAAAATATGTCTCTCAGACTATAGAGACACTAAAACATTTTTTTTCTAAAATGCTGTGATATTATTAAAGTAAAATAAATAAAAAAAAAGTATACATATTATGTGTCTCCGCTTCCGTAAGAGTCTGCTCTATAATATCACATGATCTAACCCCTCAGATAAATACCATAAAAAATAAAAACAATGTAAAAAATTTTTTTGTCACCTCACATCTCAAAAACTGTAATAGCAAGCGATCAAAACGTTATATGCACCCAAAAATAGTGCCAATCAATCCGTCATCTCATCCCGCAAAAAATGATACCACACATAGGACAATCGCCCATTAAAACATGATTTTTTATGTTTCAAAAATTATATTATGTAAAACTTAAATTAATATAAAAAAGTATACATATTAGGTATCACCGCATCCGTAACAACCTGCTCTATAAAAAATAACACATGAACTAACCCCTCAGGTAAACACAGAAAAAAAAATTATATAAATACCTTGTCAAAAGTCATTTTTGTCACCTTACATCACAAAAAGTGTAATAGCAAGCGACCAAAATGTCATATGCACCCAAAGATAGTGCCAATCAAACAGTCATCTCATCCCGCAAAAAATGAGCCCCTACATAAGACAGTCGCCCAAAAAATAAAAATTAAAAATATGGCTTTCAGAATGTGGAGACACTAAAAAATAAATTTTTTTCAAAAATGCTGTTATGAAAAACTGAAAAAAAAAAAAAAAGTAGTCATATTTGGTATTGTCGCGTCCGTAACAACCTGCTCTATAGAAATAGCACACAATCTAACCTGTCAGTTTAACGATGTAAATAAAAAATAATAAAAACAGTCCCAAAACAGCTATTTTTTTTGCAAATTTTCCATTTTAATCCAGTTTTCCAGTAACAAAGCAAGGATTAACAACCAAACAAAACAATATTTACTTCCCCGATTCTCTAGTTTGCAGAAACACCCCATATGTGGTCGTAAACTGCTGTATGGCCAAACAGCAGGGCGTAGAAGGAAGGGAACGCCATACGGTTTTTGGAAGGCAGATTTTTGCTGGACTGGATTTTTTACACTATGTCTCATTTGAAGCCCCCTAATGCACCCCTACAGTAGAAACTACAAAAAGTGACCCCATTTTGGAAACTACAGGATAAGGTGGCAGTTTAAGGTGGCAGTTTTGTTTGCATTATTTTAGGGTAAATATGATTTTTGCTTGCTCTATATTAAACTTTTTTGAGACAAGGTAACAAAAAAGAAATTCTGAAATTTCATATCCATTTGCCAATAACTCTTGTGGAACACCGAAAGGGTTAACAAAGTTTGTAAAACCGGTTTTGAATACCATGAGGGGTGTAGTTTCTTAGATGGAGTCACTTTTATGGAGTTTCTAATCTAGGGGTGCATCGGGGGCTTCAAATGGGACATGGTGTCAAAAATCCAGTCCAGCAAAATCTGCCTTCCAAAACCATATGGCGTTCCCTTCATTCTGCGCTCCTGCCATTTGTCCATAAAGCAGTTTACAACCACATATGGGGTGTTTCTGCAAACTACAGAATTGGGGCAATAAATATTGAGTTTTGTTTGGCTGTTAACCCTTGCTTTGTTACTGGAAAAATGGATTAAAATGAAAACTGTTCCAAAAAATGGAAATTCTGAAAATTTTTCTCTATTTGCCATTAACTCTTGTGGAAAACCTAAAGGGTTAACAGCGTTTTCAAAATAAGTTTTGAATACCTTGAGGGGTGTAGTTTCTAGAATAGGGTCATTTTTGGGTGGTTTCTATTATGTAAGCCTCACAAAGTGACTTCAGACCTGAACCGGTCCCTAAAAAGTGGGTTTTGGAAAATTTCTGAAAATTTCAAGATTTGCTTCTAAACTTCTAAGCCTTGCAACGTCCCCAAAAAATAAAATGGCATTCCCAAAATGATTGATACATGAAGTAGACATATGGGGAATGTAAATCAATAACTTTTTTGGCGGTATTAATATGTATTATAGAAGTAGAGAAATTGAAACTTGCACATTTTTCCAAATTTTTGTTTTTTTTTATAAAAATTTTTATGGTCAGATGAGTGAAAAAGGGCTGAGTCCTTAAGGGGTTAAGTAGCCAACATATAACATATGTGGTCATGTAGCTACATTCTGGAAATTAGAAGTGGTATAGCTGGCCTTTGCAAATAATCCAATTCCACTTGCAATATTTTTCGACGCCTTATGCAAATACAAGGAGGAATCGGATTGGTTGCTAGAGGCAGCTATGACATTTCTAATTTACACATTGGTACAAATTACCGTATACATATATATAATCCAAATAAATATAACACAGCACTCCTTGGATGAAAAAGTGAAAAAAAAGTGGTATTTATTCAACACATGTTGATACAGGCAACGTTTCAACTCTCTCACAGAGCCATTATCAAGCCAAGAGATGGCTTGATAATGGCTCTGTGGGAGAGCTGAAACGTTGCCTGTATCAACATGTGTTGAATAAATACCACTTTTATCCAAGGAGTGCTGCGTTATATTTATTTGGACTGTGTTTGGACCCCAGGACCAAGGGGATAACGCTGGCACCTGAACTAATTGAAGCTAGGAGTGCTGCCCTGTGATTTTCTGGATATATCTATCTTTATATATATATATATATATATATATATATATATATATACACCTGTACAGATCAAGATATATATATATATATATATATATATGTGGTAAGGTGCAAGGTACTGTGGTCGACGGAGGTACGTGTCACCGAGGTTCCTGGCCTCGGTGAGGTAAAAGCCGGATTTTTGGTGTGTCAGCAGCAGCTAGTGCTGCTTGACACCTTGCTATTTAGTTTGGCTGCAAAGCCAATCCGGGCCGGCTCTTACTGGGAGTAGGCAAAGAGTTGGGTGGGTGCCTACTCCCCACGGTCCAGGCCGGGTTTTCCCGGGCCTTTATAACACAGCCAGCAGCTGGGTGTGGAGGAGGTGATTGTCCTGGAGCTGCTGTTAGGCTGTGGAGTCATTTGAGTTTGGGAGTTCTGATCCATTCTGTGCTATGTGGAGTTCCCTGGGCTGGAAGCCAGAGCCCAACAAGGAGGAGTGCAGACGGCCTGGAAACCTGACGTCGACTGTCTTGCAGCTGGACTGACAGCCAGGTGCGAATCCTGCACCTAAAACCTCCCAGGTGACTGAAACCTGTACGGGACTGTTTTGTTTTGCCTTAATACTTCTGATGTGTGTGAATTAACACCAAGAGACTGTTTGTCGTTTATTTTTGTGCAAGTGTGAATAAAACACTGTTGATTGCACATTCTGGACTCCCTGTTTTGCCTCTGTACTGCACCCGCACCGCTATCTACCAGAGCGACTCCCCACAACATATACACATATTGATCTGTACAGATGGGTACACAAATTGGCTGTAACTCAAAAGTGCTTACCTTTTTCCGGTCAGGCCCAACAAATGACAGAGATCCTTTGTAGTACGGAGGACATACAGGTGCTGTTTTCCTCAGGTCTGTTGACATCACCTTCCTGCATGTGAACAGCGCTTCTCTCACTTCTTCTGTACGTCTTGATGTGGTCGACATTGATCTTATTCTTAACCCCTTAGGCTGGGAACACACTTCGCGTGTTCCCAGGGCGCGCCTATGACGCGCATATGAGCGCGCTTCAGCCGCCAAGTGGCTGTTTTATGGGAGCGCGCGTCATATGCGCGCTCCCATAATAGCCTATGGGTTGGATCGCGCGTGCTGCCGCGCGATAGTCACGGCAGCCGACACGACCGGGCAGGGCGTTTTACAGCGCGTTCGTCCGCGCTGTAAAACGCCGACATGTGAACCATGCACATAGGGATGCATGGCTTTTCACATGTTGAGCGTTTTTCAGCGCGTATGAACGCGCTGAAAAACGCTCAGGTGTGTTCCCAGGGTTAAGGACACAGGGTTTTTACATTTTTGCGTTTTCGTTTTGCGCTCTATGCCTTCCAAGAGCCATAACTTTTTTATTTTTCCGTTCACATGGCCATATGAGGGCTTATTTTTTGCGGGACAAGTTGTACTTTCCAACGCCATCATTTAATAATGCATACGGTGTAGTGGGAAGCGGGAAAAATTCCAAATGGGGTGAAATTGCAAAAAAGCTATTTCACCACAGTTTTACGGGTTTCTAAATTACGACGTTTGATTTGCGATAAAACTGACCATTTAGTTTTATTCTACAGGTCAGTACGAATCCGCGATACCCAATATGTATAGCTTTTCCTGCGTTTTGATAGTGAAAAAATTCAAAAGTGGGAAAAATTTTTATTTTTTTTGTCGCCATGTTTTGACCGCTATAACGTATTTGTATATAAGTGTATGGCGTTGTATGGGGGCTTATTTTTTGTGGGCGATCTTAACTTTTAGTTGATACCATTATGGGGTGTGTAGGACTTTTTGATCGCTTTTATTCAATTTTTTTGAGGAAATGAAGTGCCCAAAACGGCAAATCGGCCATTTGGGCGCTTTTTCCGTTTTTTGTTTACCGTATGGGAAATATATTTTTATACTATGGGCGTTTTCACACATTGCGACACCCATGATGTGTATTTTTTTCTTATTTTATTTTAATTTTGGGGAAAGGGGGTGATTTAAATTTTTAGGTTTTTAATTATTTTTTTATTTTTTTACACTTTTATATAGATCCCATAGGGACCTATATAAATCAGTTACCTGATTGCTTCTATCATAAACTCCAATACACTTGTATTGGAGTTTATGAGCATTTTACTACTTTCCTATGAAGCCCTATTGCTAACAAGGGCTCCATAGGAAATAGTAAGTGATACCCTCAAGCTGAATGAAAGGCTTGAGGCTATCCCTTACAGCGCTCCGATTCTCCCGATCACCACTAGGGAGCCGGGAGCGCTGCCGAAAGTTTTACTCGGTTTAGCCGTGCAGATGCCGTTATCAGGATTGATCACGGCATCTGCAGGGTTAAATGATCGCGGTCGGCGATCATCAGCTGCGGGGGTCAGCTACAGGAAACAGCCGGACCCCCGCAGCGATGGTGCCCGCAGCGGCCAGGAGCGGGCGCCATCTTTAGAGACTGGACACATGACGTACTCCATACGTCATGTGTCCTTAAGGAGTTAAGGGTTACCCCGTCCGAATTTTCCAGTTTCACCACCTTGCCGCAAAGCTCCTTGTTAAAATAGGGACCAGAGAAGTCAGGCTCTATCCGTCCCCCTTTCCTACCACTCTTTCTCATATTGTAAAGAAGGACCTCGTTGCCGACACTGTACACCACATCCTTGTTTTTCTTCATCCCTTTCTTGGCATGCTTGATCTTCTGTTTTTCCTCTGATGTTTTGCGTGGTATTTTCCTTGATCTTCTCCATTGAGGTTTTCGTAGGCGTCTACAAAGGAACCATAACTATTCTTCTCTGGTCAAAAGCTATGTCAAAAGAAAACAACCTTTTAATAAATTTGGATATATAACCAAAAGAAACAAAAATTTGGTAAAACACTATATAATTAAAATGTTTGACAGATAAATGAAAGTGAATTTTGATGTATTTGCAGACAGCTATTAACAGAAAACAGTCCAGATAATGTTTAAGATTACCATGTTTATGAATAACTAAATATTAGGTATATGATTAGGGAAATGTCAACACTATCATTACATACGGTTATGGCCTAAAAGTCCAGATAATATTCCACTGAGGAAGGGATAGTGCAATATCCTGAAACGCGTCTGGTTAGCAGGTGGGCGCACCCGCTATAAAGCCCTCCAAGAGAATCGCATGGCTATGCAGAAAAAACTCTAGAAGAAACAGAAACAAACATTTCATTACCTCCGCTCCTAACATCAATTAAACAGTAACTAAGGTAACAGGTGCTATCACGGCCGAAAATCCCGCACACCCTCGCGAGATCCTAGTTTCTTTGGCTCGAGGAGTGCGACGCGAGACGCCGACAATTCTCTGCTCCGCTCGCCCCTTGCCAAGCCACCAGGGACTATCCGGACAATACGAAAGGAGGGAGGTAAGAGAACGACTCTAGTGACTTTGGAGAGTCTATATATTTATATATCAGCTGGACTTTATTGTGATACTGGACTAACATAAAGGACCTATAAGCGCAATACATGTGAGCAATGCGATATATTGCATTAGGAATCACGCAGGTGCTACAGTAACTATTTAGGTGCTTCAAAACCCGTAAAGCCCCTTTTAATAACATCATAACTACATGTTGGGACCAAAAGCTGCTCTGAATGGCTCCATAGTCCGAATTTGAAGACGGATGTATAATCACTGATTGTCAATTGGAACCACTCAGGATGACGGTCCTATACAT
Source organism: Bufotes viridis (assembly GCA_033119425.1). Lineage (NCBI taxonomy): Eukaryota > Metazoa > Chordata > Amphibia > Anura > Bufonidae > Bufotes > Bufotes viridis. The sequence continues at coordinate 7,815 of JAKVIS010002906.1, read as the reverse complement.
TGTTTGTCTGATTTAAGAAGAAGAAGACACCCCAAAGTATTCGCGGAGGGGCATGGTGAGTTCATGTATCATTCCATTTTTTTTCACAAGTTAGCGGAAAATGACACTTTCTGAGAAAAAAAAAAAATAATAAAGTTTCCATTTCTGCTAACTTCTGGCAAAAAAAATAAAAAATCTCCCACGGACTCACTATGCCTCTCAGTGAATACCTTGGGGTGTCTACTTTCCGAACTGGGGTGATTTGTGGGGTGTGTTTACTGTTCTGGCATTTTGGGCGGGGCTAAATTGTGATCATCCCTGTAAAACCTAAAGGTACTCATTGAAATTTGGGCCCCTTTGCGCCAGGCTGCAAAAAAGTGTCAATCATGTGGTATCGCCGTACTCAGGAGAAGTAGGGCAATGTGTTTTGGGGTGTATTTTTACATATACCCATTCTGTGTGTGAGAAATATCTCTTTTTTTATACAAAGTTGTCAATTTACAGATATATTTCTCACACCCAGCATGGGTATATGTAAAAATACACCCCAAAACACATTGCCCTACTTCTCCTGAGTACGGCGATACCACATGTGTGACACTTTTTGCAGCCAAGATGTGCAAAGGGGCCCTAAAACCAATGAGTACCTTTAGGATTTCACAGGGCATTTTTACACATTTAGATTCCAGACTTCTTCTCACGCTTTAGAGACCCCTAAAATGCCAGGACAGTATAAATACCCCACATGTGACCCCATTTTAGAAAGAAGACACCCCAAGGTATTCCGTGAGGGGTATGGTGAGTTCATGTAAAATTTTATTTTTGTGGTTTATTATCTGGAGCTATAGTAGGCGAGCACTCATACATTCAGCATCCAATTATTACCAAACAAATGACTTTCTATGGTTATTAAAATGTAATGTGGCACTTATGTGAAATAAAGCAGGCAGAACAATTATAGATCTGAACATAATAAATATGTCATATCATAATATTTAGCTGTAGGTGACACATAAAAACACTCGGACTTCCGGTTCCGGCGCCAGCATGGTTGGAGGCAAGCACTAAGAGCTCCGCTACCTGAGCCACACAATCCAGCATAATCCCCAGACATCCGTGCTTTAATAGCACCAAAGGTGACAACTGCAAGCTCCTGATACAGTCGGAGTAGTTTATGGACCGCTATTTATTGCAAATGGGGAGCAGATCGAAGAGGAGCGGGAAACCCGGAAAGGCGCCAGCAGAGATCAACATGGAGGACCAAGCCGAGACAGACGGGGAAGTTCTCCCGATCAAGTATGGAACATACCTCAGAGGATACTGATACGGGGAGGACAAGATCCAGATAGACTATAAACAGCTAGCAGTAGAGGTAGCCACACGCATACTACCTGACCTCCAGGATGCTCTATCCTCCACCGTGGCGCGCTCTCTGGAAACTCTTCAAGCAGAGGTATCTCAACATGAGACCCGGCTGGATGATATAGAGCGCAGAATGGCATCATTAGAGAGTGATAACACAACGGCAAATAATCGTCTTAGACAGGCCTTGGAAGAGAACTCGCTGCTGTGGAATAAGGTGGACGACCTGGAAAATCGCTCCAGGAGGAGCAACTTGCGAGTAGTTGGAATACCTGAAAACATCCCCGAAAGACCTGGTAGCCATTTGTGAGATAGAGCTCCCGATGGCCCTTGGAGTCTCTGCACGCTGCAAAGTCGAAAGGGCACATAGAGTAGGCCCGGTGCCACAGACTGGCTCCGACGCTAACCAGCCCACGAGAAGGGCAGCTCCGCTTAAACATAGCAGAGCCCGCCAGGTCATAGTAAAATACCTGGACTATACAGATAAAACTGCAATATTGCGGGCATATAAGCAAAGTGGAACACCGGTTATGCTGAGAGGGCACAAAATCTTACTCTTCGGGGGACTACTCAGCGGAAGTATCAAGGAGAAGAAGAGCGTTTACACCCTCTGTTCAGCCCTATACAAGGCACAGATGAGATTTTCCCTGCTCTTTCCAGCCACACTACGGGTATTTTACCCAAATGGCAACACGGCATCATTCACAGATCCGGAGGAAGCAGCAAAGATCTTAAGACCACATGTGACACTCGGAGATCCTCCCGGCTATTACCTACGCCAGAGATTCTGAACTGATTTTGGACAAGCAGAGACTACAGAAGTCCCTTGATAGAGGCACCAAAGTCTTCAAAAGCCAAGATGTGACATCCCGACGATATTCCCCCAGGATGCAGGATGACTTTGCAAGTATATGGTCTACTCGACCATTGTCATTATTCTCTCTGGTGGGGGCAGATGAGGGAAGGACTGAGAAAATATGTCTAAATGTTAAGTAGTATGAGTGATGCGGTCTGTTTCTAGGTATAGCTCGGACATGTTTGTTCTTGTTATTATATTATTTGCCACCATATGCTATAGATAGAGATTCATACTCCAACTCGCGGGCCTGCGGCGTGCGCCCTGCTGTGTGATCGGGGGTGTGCTGCAGGTCCGTGGTGGCAAACGCATTCAAAGATGGCGTTAGCGGGAGGCGGGAGGAGTTACTCTACCAGGTATCCACTTCGCCTTCGATTGATAACGTACAGAAGAGATGGGGGAAATAATGGAATAAAAAAAAAAAAAAAAAAAAAACTGTTAAATGTGCATATACTCCATATACAAGAGGGTATCTCTACCTCCTCAACGGATATCTAATAGGGCTCTTTTAGTGGTAGAGCGGGCACTTAACCATTATAAGCTCAAGCTTTCAGTGATTTACCATGCTAGAAAAGAGAAGTCTGGAGAATGATGGGGTTTTTGTTAGCCCATTTAGGGTGTGTTTTTCGGTTAGATGTTTACTGTTCAGTTGAGGGTTGGGGAGGGGGATTCACTTGTGTTCCACCTGACATATCCACATGGGATATCCGACTTGCATCACCACCATGACAAACTCAGATGACCTAAAAATAATATCCTGGAATGTAAAGGGCTTAAGATCGCCAAATAAAAGACGCATGATCCTGAAACACCTCAAACGGTTAAAAGCAGATATAGCACTTTTACAAGAAACCCATCTGGCTCAGAGTGATTTTAATAGGATGAAGCAATTATGGGTCGGAGAGGTATGGGGTTCTGAAGCAATGGGGAAGAAGGGAGGTGTATTAACCTTGTTAAAAAGAGGTATACCATATGCAGTTACTCAACATGAACATGACGATGAGGGGCGCATATCCAAAATCGTGTTATCCTCAGATAGAGGGTACATGACCATATACAATGTCTATGGCCCAAATGATAGTAACGCACGATTTTTTCAAAATTTGGAAGTCAAACTACTTAGGGAAGCCGATCATACGGTAATAGTGGCAGGAGATATGAATGAGGTAGCTAATCTTGACGAAGATAGACAGCGAGAAGCGGGTAGAATAGCAAGAAACACACAGTCAGGGTCCAAACTCAAGTGCCTAATAGAAGGGGTCAATCTCGTTGATTCCTGGAGATCTGCCAATCCAGAAGGTAGGGAATTCACTTACTTTTCACATGCCCATCAATCGTGGTCTCGCATTGACTATATATTATTTGACAGAAAAAGTACAGGAAAGTTCTCACAACCTATCATTGAAGACCTCGTTATTTCGGATCATGCTCCTGTGTCTATTTCCTTTAAAACCGAGATCCCAAGGGGTAAGGATTTTTTATGGAGATTCCCGGCTAACACAATCAAGGATGAGGAGTTCGCTAATTTGATGAGGGGTTGGTGGTGGGAGTACAAACAGGAAAATGAAGGCTCCGTGGGAACCCAAACCTTTTGGGAAGCAGGCAAAGCAGTTCTCAGGGGCAAAATTTTGGCCTATACTTTTAATAAAAAGAAAACATTCTCACAAACACTGTCTAAACTTAGTGATAATCTAAGAAAGGCTTATACGGAATTTAAGAACAATCGAACCGGTATTCTCCAGGAAAATTGGCAACGGGCTAAGAAACAGTATGAGAGCTGGTTACAGAAAAGGGAGGAGTGGTCCCAAAACCAATGGGAAGTACAATTATACAGATTTGGTAATAAGGCGGGAAAACTACTAGCACGCTTATCTAAAGGTCAGAGACCATGTACTACCATTTTAGCTCTCAGAGATAAAGAAGGGAAAACGAGGTCACATCCTGAGGAGATCACTGAGATCCTAAGGGAATACTACCAAACCTTATACAGAGGCCATAGTATACCTCAGGATAATAGGAAAAGTTGGCTGGAGTCAGTCTCCATGACTCCACTGACAGAAGAAGAAAAATCTCTCTTAAATGCCCCAATAACAATAGAAGATGTGGAGCAAACCATTAAAAACTTGGCGCTGGGAAAAGCTCCAGGGCCAGATGGGTTTGGTGCTGAGTTCTACAAACCATTGGCGAAAGATCTAGCCCCAACGTTAGCTCAATTGTATTCAGAATATATGCAGGATTTACAGATCCCCCAACAATCAAATACGGCTTACATTAAAGTGCTTCTTAAACCGGGGAAAAATCCTCTAGACCCAGCCTCTTATAGGCCAATATACGCTTATAAACCTTGACCTTAAAATAATCTCCAAAATACTAGCAGATAGATTAGCGTCCATAATGCCCAGGATTGTGTCGCAAGCTCAGGTGGGCTTTGTACAGGGAAGATCTGCTGTTACAAATGTGAGGAAGGTACTTACGGTGCTTGATGAGGTTAAGCTACGACCAGGTGTGCATCCGTCCCCAGCTATTATTTCTATTGACGCCGAAAAGGCCTTTGATAACGTGAACTGGGGATGGATGGACACTGTCCTAGACAACATTGGATGTGTGGGCCCCTTTAGAGCTTTCTTGGGTAATGTCTACTCGAATCCTCAAGCAAGAATTCACGTCCCAGGTTTCCTATCGAGCCCCATAGATATAAGCAAGGGTACCAGGCAGGGATGCCCACTGTCGCCCCTCTTATTTAATTTAGCCCTGGAACCCCTCTCCCGCAAAATCGATAAAGATAACAAGATTGAAGGCATAAAAGTAGGTAACTTAAAAATAAAACATGCCCTGTTCGCTGATGATATGCTGATGTTCCTAGAAAACCCTCAAAGAGACGCAGCACACCTGTTTCATAACCTTGCTGACTTTGGGGAAGTATCAGGATTTAAAGTGAACCCCACAAAATCTGAAATTTTATTTCTAGGGTCCAACAATTCAGCACAACGTAGGGGTACACTGGGGATCCCTATACAAATAGCCACAAAATCTATAAGATATCTAGGTATTAACATAGGGACTAGACCAGAATCCCTATATACACTCAATTACCCTCCCATGTTTAAGAAAGTGTTGGGGGAAATTGACAGATGGATGACCTTGCCGCTCTCCTTGGGGGAAGAAGTCAATTATTAAAGATGGTATGCATTCCCAAACTCCTATATCTCATGCAAACTATTCCTTTGCTATTGAAACACGCAGACATCTGCAGACTGGAGACAGCTTTCAGGTCATTTCTATGGAGAGGAAAAAAGTCCAGAATAGCACTTAAAAAGCTAAAACTACCAAAACATAGGGGAGGTCTGGCATTCCCAGATTTACGAGGCTATAACCTAGCCAGCCTCATGAGACACTGCATTGACTGGCTGAAAGGATCTAGTTTTTATTCAAATAGGAGTTTAGAAGCTCAATTAACTAACCCATGGGGACTGACTTCACTATTACACACCAAATTTGGTGATATTCCATATCCATTAAGACAGAGCCTCATAATCAAAGATACAATAGCGGCTTGGAAAGCCACAAGGAAGTTATTCAATCTACCATTCAGCGTTTCCAAATATATGGAATTTAGAAATCACCCAGAATTTCCAGCAGGAGTGGGATCCTCCCTCTTTAATCAGTGGAGAGCGTTAGGAATCTCAAAAGTAGGAGATCTATGGAATTCCCAACAAAACAGATATTTTTCTTTATCAGAATTCTGTGATAAATATAATCTTAATATGCCCAAGAACACTCTGGCATTCCTTCAGGTCAAAAGCTTTTTGCAAAGAGAGTTCTCAACCTATCTAGGGAGATACAACATAATGATTTTGACTCGTTGATAGGCCAGGGTTCCCAAAAGAAATCTCTTTCGGAATTGTATTATCACGTGAGGGACAAATACCTAAAGGGTGTGGAGGAGACAATATTCAAAAGATGGAAAACGGACTTTCCGTTAATAGACGTGGACAAAATTATACTACAAGGTTGGAACAAAATAAGAAAAGTAACACCAAATGAAGTTTGGCGTGAAACTCACCTACGCATGATTCACAAAGCTATATATGGCTTTACTCTAAGCAAACATCAGCAGGCACAAGATAGGATGACACAGTGCCCCAAATGCAACACACCAGGCACAGATATGGTGCACGGGTTATGGCAATGCCCGAATCTCAGGGATATTGGAAATCTGTTAAAGGCCAGATCAAAACACATCTGAAAATTTCCATTCCCTTAACCCCAGAATTTATATTGTTCCATGGGGAGCCAGAGGGAGCACATATACCCTCGCTGATTCACCTAGTGGTCTTAGCAGCTAAGAGATGTTTACTACGCAATTGGCTACATCCTAGAGTCCCCTCAATGACGGATATATTCAACCATACTAAAACATGTTTCAACATGGAGCGTTATGAAGCAGAACAGTATAAAGGAAAACTTGTACACACCTTCTTTAAAAGATGGGAAATGTTTATTACGGTAGTCTTTTCAGAATCAGAAATGAAGGACGTTATGAAACCCTTTACACAAACGGAGTGGTATTTAAAAAGAAACATTCCAATAGTCTGGGAAAATTGTTAATCGACTAAGATGTCAATGCATCATAGGTGGGTAGGGAAAGGTGGAACACGGGGGAAGGGGAGGGGTGTTTTTGTGTTCAAAGGGAGGGGGAGAAGGATGGACCTACTGGAGGGATTCCTTTCATGTTACATCCCAAATAAGGATTACTTTGGAGATATTGTAAAAATGCAGCAACTTGTGGTATCCGTGAAACTGTGTGATAACATGTGGAAATATGTTGTAATCATTCACACTTCACTGTAAGAACTGTTTGAACATGGAAACACTTGATGAATGATTGTAAATGTAATACTTTATTGCTATAATAAAAATTATATTGGAAAAAAACACTCACCGGCAGTTCAACTGGAACCTCAGCCGGGAATACTGCCTCTCCCCATACATCAGAAGAAATGGTGAATATTTGGTGTTGGTTTGGACCTTGGATTTATTGAAAATAATGTCGCCGTCCAAATACACGTCCCAATTGTTTTGCTGCTCATTTACTAATTTTGTTAGAGCTCTACAACAAATAAAATAAGATAAACTTATTAACAAGTCAATTATAAATAAAGCAGAATTGACAGGTTGCAGCAGACAATAGAAACATTATCCATACACATGTCCTATAGCCTCCCAATGCTTTCATATTAAAAAGAATACATTTGATGATCAAATTTGTTTCTCTTTAGCAAGGATACGGTGCATGTGCAGGTACATCTGCAAACAGACAAAATTAGTTGGGCAAATGTGAGTAAAAATAACTATTTAAAAATATGCAGAAGGGCACAGGAAACGGAAAGGTTTTTTTTTTTTACCCAAAGTGTCAGGAAAAGGTTTGTATTACAAAAACTTTAATGTTTCTTTAACTGAACAAGTGGCTAAAGTTGCTGCTAAAAGCAGAAATCAATTTTTTTTTAAATTAAACTTGCCTTTTGATGTTATGATTAGTCTTTTCATCCAGGCCGTTGGTTGGTGGGTGGTATGCCGCTGTAACCCATCTTTCGATTCCAAGAATAGAACACAAGTGG
>JAKVIS010002905.1:0-20003 GCA_033119425.1 Bufotes viridis | reverse complement strand
CTGGGGTTAAATTCAATTGTCAAAATAGCAATACCCTGAATCTGGTGTCCCAGCACTGGCTAGCAAAGTATAATAGTGTCCGCCAAAACATATATTTTGTTCTGGGGTGAAATTCAATTGCCAAAATAGCAATACCCTGATTCAGGTTTCCCAGCACTGGATGGTAAAGTATAATAGTGTCCGCAAAAACATATATTTTGTTATGGGGTGAAATTTAATTGCCAAAATAGCTATAACCTGAATCTGGTGTCCCAGCACTGGCTGGCAAAATATAATAATGTCAGCCAAAACAAATATTTTGTTATGGGGTTAAATTCAATTGCCAAAATAGCAATACCCTGATTCAGGTGCCCCAGCACTGGCTAACTGAAGATAATAGTTTCCGCCAAAACATATATTTTGTTATGGGGTAAAATTCACTTACCAAAATGGCAATACCCTGAATCTGGTGTCCCAGCACTGGCTGGCAAAGTATAATAGTGTCCGCCAAAACATATATTTTGTTCTGGGGTGAAATTCAATTGCCAAAATAGCAATACCCTGATTCAAGTTTCCCAGCACTGGATGGTAAAGTATAATTGTGTCCGCAAAAACATATATTTTGTTATGGGGTGAAATTTAATTGCCAAAATAGCTATAACCTGAATCTGGTGTCCCAGCACTGGCTGGCAAAATATAATAATGTCAGCCAAAACAAATATTTTGTTCTGGGGTTAAATTCAATTGCCAAAATAGCAATACCCTGAATCTGGTGTCCCAGCACTGGCTGGCAAAGTATAATAGTGTCCTCCAAAACATATATTTTGTTCTGGGATTAAATTCAATTGCCAAAATAGCAATACTCTGAATCTGGTGTCCCAGCACTTTCTGACAAAGTATAATAGTGTCCTCCAAAACATATATTTTGTTCTGGGGTGAAATTCAATTGCCAAAATAGCAATCCCCTTAATCTGGTGACCCAGCACTGGCTGGAAAAGTATAATAGGGTCCGCCAAAACATATATTTTGTTCTGGGGTGAAATTCAATTGCCAAAATAGCAATACACTGAATCTGGTGACCCAGCACTGGTTGACAAAGTATAATAGTGTCCGCCAAAACATATATTTTGTTCTGGGGTGAAATTCAATTGCCAAAATAGCAATAACCTGAATCTGGTGTCCCAGCACTGGCTGGCAAATGATAATAGAGTCAGCCAAAACAAATATTTTGTTCTGGGGTGAAATTCAATTGCCAAAAGAGCAATACCCTGATTCTGGTGCCCCAGGACTGGCTAACTAAAGATAATAGTTTCCGCCAAAACATATATTTTGTTATGGGGTAAAATTAACTTGCCAAAATAGCAATTCCCTGAATCTGGTGACCCAGCACTGGCTGGGTAAGTATAATATTGTCCGCCAAAACATATATTTTGTTCTGGGGTGAAACTCAATTGCCAAAATAGCAATACCCTGAATCTGGTGTTCCAGCATTTGCAGGACTAGTTGAATTCTGTCCATAACAGGGTATATTTTGTTCTGGGGTGAAATTCAATTGCCAAAATAGCAATACCCTGAATCTGGTTTTCCAGTAGTTGCAGGACTAGATTAAATCTATCCGTAACCGGGTATATTTTGTTCTGAGGTTAAATTCAATTGTCAAAATAGCAATAACCTGAATCTGGTGTCCCAGCACTGGCTGGCAAAGTATAATAGTGTCCGCCAAAACATATATTTTGTTCTGGGGTGAAATTCAATTGCCAAAATAGCAATACCCTGATTCAGGTTTCCCAGCACTGGATGGTAAAGTATAATATTGTACGCAAAAACATATATTTTGTTATGGGGTGAAATTTAATTGCCAAAATAGCTATAACCTGAATCTGGTGACCCAGCACTGGCTGGCAAAATATAATAATGTCAGCCAAAACAAATATTTTGTTCTGGGGTTAAATTCAATTGCCAAAATAGCAATACCCTGATTCTGGTGCCCCAGCACTGGCTAACTAAAGATAATAGTTTCCGCCAAAACATATATTTTGTTATGGGGTAAAATTCACTTGCCAAAATAGCAATACCCAGAATCTGGTGACCCAGCACTGGCTGGGTAAGTATAATAGTGTCCTCCAAAACATATATTTTGTTCTGGGGTGAAACTCAATTGCTAAAATAGCAATACCCTGAATCTGGTGTTCCAGCATTTGCAGGACTAGTTGAAATCGGTACATAACAGGGTATATTTTGTTCTGGTGTGAAATTCAATTGCCAAAATAGCAATACCCTGAATCTGGTGTTCCAGCAGTTGCAGGACAAGTTTAAATCTATCTGTAACCGGGTATATTTTGTTCTGGGGTTAAGTTCAATTGTCAAAATAGCAATACCCTGATTCTGGTGCCCCAGCACTTGCTAACTAAAGATAATAGTTTCCGCCAAAACATATATTTTGTTATGGGGTAAAATTAACTTGCCAAAATAGCAATTCCCTGAATCTGGTGACCCAGCACTGGCTGGGTAAGTATAATAGTGTCCGCCAAAACATATATTTTGTTCTGGGGTGAAACTCAATTGCCAAAATAGCAATACCCTGAATCTGGTGTTCCAGCATTTGCAGGACTAGTTGAATTCTGTCCATAACAGGGTATATTTTGTTCTGGGGTGAAATTCAATTGCCAAAATAGCAATACCCTGAATCTGGTTTTCCAGTAGTTGCAGGACTTGATTAAATCTATCCGTAACCGGGTATATTTTGTTCTGGGGTTAAATTCAATTGTCAAAATAGCAATACCCTGAATCTGGTGTCCCAGCACTGGCTGGCAAAGTATAATAGTGTCCGCCAAAAATATATTTTGTTCTGGGGTGAAATTCAATTGCCAAAATAGCAATACCCTGATTCAGGTTTCCCAGCACTGGATGGTAAAGTATAATAGTGTACGCAAAAACATATATTTTGTTATGGGGTGAAATTTAATTGCCAAAATAGCTATAACCTGAATCTGGTGTCTCAGCACTGGCTGGCAAAATATAATAATGTCAGCCAAAACAAATATTTTGTTCTGGGGTTAAATTCAATTGCCAAAATAGCAATACCCTGATTCTGGTGCCCCAGCACTGGCTAACTAAAGATAATAGTTTCCGCCAAAACATATATTTTGTTATGGGGTAAAATTCACTTGCCAAAATAGCAATACCCGGAATCTGGTGACCCAGCACTGGCTGGGTAAGTATATTAGTGTCCTCCAAAACATATATTTTGTTATGGGGTGAAACTCAATTGCTAAAATAGCAATACCCTGAATCTGGTGTTCCAGCATTTGCAGGACTAGTTGAAATCGGTCCATAACAGGGTATATTTTGTTCTGGTGTGAAATTCAATTGCCAAAATAGCAATACCCTGAATCTGGTGTTCCAGCAGTTGCAGGACTAGTTTAAATCTATCTGTAATCGGGTATATTTTGTTCTGGGGTTAAATTCAATTGTCAAAATAGCAATACCCTGAATCTGGTGTCCCTGCACTGGCTGGCAAAGTATAATAGTGTCCGCCAAAACATATATTTTGTTCTGGGGTGAAATTCAATTGCCAAAATAGCAATACCCTGATTCTGGTGCCCCAGCACTGGCTGGCAAAGTATAATAGTGTCCGCCAAAACATATATTTTGTTATGGGGTGAAATTTAATTGCCAAAATAGCAATAACCTGAATCTGATGTCCCAGCACTGGCTGACAAAGTATAATAATGTCAGCCAAAACAAATATTTTGTTCTGGGGTAATATTCAATTGCCAAAATAGCAATACCCTGAATATGGTGTTCCAGCAGTTGCAGGCCTAGTTTAAATCTGTCCGTAACAGGGCATATTTTGTTCTGGGGGAAATTCAATTGCCAAAATAGCAATACCCTGAATCTGGTGTCCCAGCACTGGCTGGCAAAGTATAATAGTGTCCTCCAAAACATATATTTTGTTCTGGGAGTAAATTCAATTGCCAAAATAGCAATACCCTGAATATGGTGTTCCAGCACTTTCTGACAAAGTATAATAGTGTCCTCCAAAACATATATTTTGTTCTGGGATGAAATTCAGTTGCCAAAATAGCAATACCCTTAATCTGGTGTCCCAGCACTGGCTGACAAAGTAAAATAATGTCCGCCAAAACATATATTTTGTTCTGGGGTGAAACTCAATTGCCAAAATAGCAATACCCTGAATCTGGTGTTCCAGCATTTGCAGGACTAGTTGAATTCTGTCCATAACAGGGTATATTTTGTTCTGGGGTGAAATTCAATTGCCAAAATAGCAATACCCTGAATCTGGTTTTCCAGTAGTTGCAGGACTAGATTAAATCTATCCGCAACCGGGTATATTTTGTTCTGGGGTTAAATTCAATTGTCAAAATAGCAATACCCTGAATCTGGTGTCCCAGCACTGGCTGGCAAAGTATAATAGTGTCCGCCAAAACATATATTTTGTTCTGGGGTGAAATTCAATTGCCAAAATAGCAATACCCTGATTCAGGTTTCCCAGCACTGGATGGTAAAGTATAATAGTGTCCGCAAAAACATATATTTTGTTATGGGGTGAAATTTAATTGCCAAAATAGCTATAACCTGAATCTGGTGTCCCAGCACTGGCTGGCAAAATATAATAATGTCAGCCAAAACAAATATTTTGTTATGGGGTTAAATTCAATTGCCAAAATAGCAATACCCTGATTCAGGTGCCCCAGCACTGGCTAACTGAAGATAATAGTTTCCGCCAAAACATATATTTTGTTATGGGGTAAAATTCACTTGCCAAAATAGCAATACCCTGAATCTGGTGTCCCAGCACTGGCTGGCAAAGTATAATAGTGTCCGCCAAAACATATATTTTGTTCTGGGGTGAAATTCAATTGCCAAAATAGCAATACCCTGATTCAGGTTTCCCAGCACTGGATGGTAAAGTATAATTGTGTCCGCAAAAACATATATTTTGTTATGGGGTGAAATTTAATTGCCAAAATAGCTATAACCTGAATCTGGTGTCCCAGCACTGGCTGGCAAAATATAATAATGTCAGCCAAAACAAATATTTTGTTCTGGGGTTAAATTCAATTGCCAAAATAGCAATACCCTGATTCTGGTGCCCCAGCACTGGCTAACTAAAGATAATATTTTCTGCCAAAACATATATTTTGTTATGGGGTAAAATTCACTTGCCAAAATAGCAATACCCAGAATCTGGTGACCCAGCACTGGCTGGGTAAGTATAATAATGTCCTCCAAAACATATATTTTGTTCTGGGGTGAAACTCAATTGCTAAATAAGCAATACTCTGAATCTGGTGTTAAAGCATTTGCAGGACTAGTTGAAATCGGTCCATAACAGGGTATATTTTGTTCTGGTGTGAAATTCAATTGCCAAAATAGCAATACCCTGAATCTGGTGTTCCAGCAGTTGCAGGACTAGTTTAAATCTATCCGTAACCGGGTATATTTTGGTCTGGGGTTAAATTCAATTGTCAAAATAGCAATACCCTGAATCTGGTGTCCCAGCACTGGCTGGCAAAGTATAATAGTGTCCGCCAAAACATATATTTTGTTCTGGGGTGAAATTCAATTGCCAAAATAGCAATACCCTGATTCTGGTGCCCCAGGACTGGCTGGCAAAGTATAATAGTGTCCGCCAAAACATATATTTTGTTATGGGGTGAAATTTAATTGCCAAAATAGCAATAACCTGAATCTGGTGTCCCAGCACTGGCTGACAAAGTATAATAATGTCAGCCAAAACAAATATTTTGTTCTGGGGTAATATTCAATTGCCAAAATAGCAATACCCTTAATATGGTGTTCCAGCAGTTGCAGGCCTAGTTTAAATCTGTCCGTAACAGGGCATATTTTGTTCTGGGGGAAATTCAATTGCCAAAATAGCAATACCCTGAATCTGGTGTCCCAGCACTGGCTGGCAAAGTATAATAGTGTCCTCCAAAACATATATTTTGTTCTGGGATTAAATTCAATTGCCAAAATAGCAATACTCTGAATCTGGTGTCCCAGCACTTTCTGACAAAGTATAATAGTGTCCTCCAAAACATATATTTTGTTCTGGGGTGAAATTCAATTGCCAAAATAGCAATACCCTTAATCTGGTGACCCAGCACTGGCTGGAAAAGTATAATAGGGTCCGCCAAAACATATATTTTGTTCTGGGGTGAAATTCAGTTGCCAAAATAGCAATACCCTGAATCTGGTGACCCAGCACTGGTTGACAAAGTATAATAGTGTCCGCCAAAACATATATTTTGTTCTGGGGTGAAATTCAATTGCCAAAATAGCAATAACCTGAATCTGGTGTCCCAGCACTGGCTGGCAAATGATAATAGAGTCAGCCAAAACAAATATTTTGTTCTGGGGTGAAATTCAATTGCCAAAAGAGCAATACCCTGATTCTGGTGCCCCAGGACTGGCTAACTAAAGATAATAGTTTCCGCCAAAACATATATTTTGTTATGGGGTAAAATTCACTTGCCAAAATAGCAATTCCCTGAATCTGGTGACCCAGCACTGGCTGGGTAAGTATAATAGTGTCCGCCAAAACATATATTTTGTTCTGGGGTGAAACTCAATTGCCAAAATAGCAATACCCTGAATCTGGTGTTCCAGCATTTGCAGGACTAGTTGAATTCTGTCCATAACAGGGTATATTTTGTTCTGGGGTGAAATTCAATTGCCAAAATAGCAATACCCTGAATCTGGTTTTCCAGTAGTTGCAGGACTAGATTAAATCTATCCGTAACCGGGTATATTTTGTTCTGAGGTTAAATTCAATTGTCAAAATAGCAATAACCTGAATCTGGTGTCCCAGCACTGGCTGGCAAAGTATAATAGTGTCCGCCAAAACATATATTTTGTTCTGGGGTGAAATTCAATTGCCAAAATAGCAATACCCTGATTCAGGTTTCCCAGCACTGGATGGTAAAGTATAATATTGTACGCAAAAACATATATTTTGTTATGGGGTGAAATTTAATTGCCAAAATAGCTATAACCTGAATCTGGTGACCCAGCACTGGCTGGCAAAATATAATAATGTCAGCCAAAACAAATATTTTGTTCTGGGGCACCAGAATCAGGGTATTGCTATTTTGGCAATTGAATTTAACCCCAGAACAAAATATTTGTTTTGGCTGACATTATTATATTTTGCCAGCCAGTGCTGGGTCACCAGATTCAGGTTATAGCTATTTTGGCAATTAAATTTCACCCCATAACAAAATATATGTTTTTGCGTACAATATTATACTTTACCATCCAGTGCTGGGAAACCTGAATCAGGGTATTGCTATTTTGGCAATTGAATTTCACCCCAGAACAAAATATATGTTTTGGCGGACACTATTATACTTTGCCAGCCAGTGCTGGGACACCAGATTCAGGTTATTGCTATTTTGACAATTGAATTTAACCTCAGAACAAAATATACCCGGTTACGGATAGATTTAATCTAGTCCTGCAACTACTGGAAAACCAGATTCAGGGTATTGCTATTTTGGCAATTGAATTTCACCCCAGAACAAAATATACCCTGTTATGGACAGAATTCAACTAGTCCTGCAAATGCTGGAACACCAGATTCAGGGTATTGCTATTTTGGCAATTGAGTTTCACCCCAGAACAAAATATATGTTTTGGCGGACACTATTATACTTACCCAGCCAGTGCTGGGTCACCAGATTCAGGGAATTGCTATTTTGGCAAGTGAATTTTACCCCATAACAAAATATATGTTTTGGCGGAAACTATTATCTTTAGTTAGCCAGTCCTGGGGCACCAGAATCAGGGTATTGCTCTTTTGGCAATTGAATTTCACCCCAGAACAAAATATTTGTTTTGGCTGACTCTATTATCATTTGCCAGCCAGTGCTGGGACACCAGATTCAGGTTATTGCTATTTTGGCAATTGAATTTCACCCCAGAACAAAATATATGTTTTGGCGGACACTATTATACTTTGTCAACCAGTGCTGGGTCACCAGATTCAGGGTATTGCTATTTTGGCAACTGAATTTCACCCCAGAACAAAATATATGTTTTGGCGGACCCTATTATACTTTTCCAGCCAGTGCTGGGTCACCAGATTAAGGGTATTGCTATTTTGGCAATTGAATTTCACCCCAGAACAAAATATATGTTTTGGAGGACACTATTATACTTTGTCAGAAAGTGCTGGGACACCAGATTCAGAGTATTGCTATTTTGGCAATTGAATTTAATCCCAGAACAAAATATATGTTTTGGAGGACACTATTATACTTTGCCAGCCAGTGCTGGGACACCAGATTCAGGGTATTGCTATTTTGGCAATTGAATTTCCCCCAGAACAAAATATGCCCTGTTACGGACAGATTTAAACTAGGCCTGCAACTGCTGGAACACCATATTAAGGGTATTGCTATTTTGGCAATTGAATATTACCCCAGAACAAAATATTTGTTTTGGCTGACATTATTATACTTTGTCAGCCAGTGCTGGGACACCAGATTCAGGTTATTGCTATTTTGGCAATTAAATTTCACCCCATAACAAAATATATGTTTTGGCGGACACTATTATACTTTGCCAGCCAGTCCTGGGGCACCAGAATCAGGGTATTGCTATTTTGGCAATTGAATTTCACCCCAGAACAAAATATATGTTTTGGCGGACACTATTATACTTTGCCAGCCAGTGCTGGGACACCAGATTCAGGGTATTGCTATTTTGACAATTGAATTTAACCCCAGACCAAAATATACCCGGTTACGGATAGATTTAAACTAGTCCTGCAACTGCTGGAACACCAGATTCAGGGTATTGCTATTTTGGCAATTGAATTTCACACCAGAACAAAATATACCCTGTTATGGACCGATTTCAACTAGTCCTGCAAATGCTTTAACACCAGATTCAGAGTATTGCTTATTTAGCAATTGAGTTTCACCCCAGAACAAAATATATGTTTTGGAGGACATTATTATACTTACCCAGCCAGTGCTGGGTCACCAGATTCTGGGTATTGCTATTTTGGCAAGTGAATTTTACCCCATAACAAAATATATGTTTTGGCAGAAAATATTATCTTTAGTTAGCCAGTGCTGGGGCACCAGAATCAGGGTATTGCTATTTTGGCAATTGAATTTAACCCCAGAACAAAATATTTGTTTTGGCTGACATTATTATATTTTGCCAGCCAGTGCTGGGACACCAGATTCAGGTTATAGCTATTTTGGCAATTAAATTTCACCCCATAACAAAATATATGTTTTTGTGGACACAATTATACTTTACCATCCAGTGCTGGGAAACCTGAATCAGGGTATTGCTATTTTGGCAATTGAATTTCACCCCAGAACAAAATATATGTTTTGGCGGACACTATTATACTTTGCCAGCCAGTGCTGGGACACCAGATTCAGGGTATTGCTATTTTGGCAAGTGAATTTTACCCCATAACAAAATATATGTTTTGGCGGAAACTATTATCTTCAGTTAGCCAGTGCTGGGGCACCTGAATCAGGGTATTGCTATTTTGGCAATTGAATTTAACCCCATAACAAAATATTTGTTTTGGCTGACATTATTATATTTTGCCAGCCAGTGCTGGGACACCAGATTCAGGTTATAGCTATTTTGGCAATTAAATTTCACCCCATAACAAAATATATGTTTTTGCGGACACTATTATACTTTACCATCCAGTGCTGGGAAACCTGAATCAGGGTATTGCTATTTTGGCAATTGAATTTCACCCCAGAACAAAATATATGTTTTGGCGGACACTATTATACTTTGCCAGCCAGTGCTGGGACACCAGATTCAGGGTATTGCTATTTTGACAATTGAATTTAACCCCAGAACAAAATATACCCGGTTGCGGATAGATTTAATCTAGTCCTGCAACTACTGGAAAACCAGATTCAGGGTATTGCTATTTTGGCAATTGAATTTCACCCCAGAACAAAATATACCCTGTTATGGACAGAATTCAACTAGTCCTGCAAATGCTGGAACACCAGATTCAGGGTATTGCTATTTTGGCAATTGAGTTTCACCCCAGAACAAAATATATGTTTTGGCGGACATTATTTTACTTTGTCAGCCAGTGCTGGGACACCAGATTAAGGGTATTGCTATTTTGGCAACTGAATTTCATCCCAGAACAAAATATATGTTTTGGAGGACACTATTATACTTTGTCAGAAAGTGCTGGAACACCATATTCAGGGTATTGCTATTTTGGCAATTGAATTTACTCCCAGAACAAAATATATGTTTTGGAGGACACTATTATACTTTGCCAGCCAGTGCTGGGACACCAGATTCAGGGTATTGCTATTTTGGCAATTGAATTTCCCCCAGAACAAAATATGCCCTGTTACGGACAGATTTAAACTAGGCCTGCAACTGCTGGAACACCATATTCAGGGTATTGCTATTTTGGCAATTGAATATTACCCCAGAACAAAATATTTGTTTTGGCTGACATTATTATACTTTGTCAGCCAGTGCTGGGACATCAGATTCAGGTTATTGCTATTTTGGCAATTAAATTTCACCCCATAACAAAATATATGTTTTGGCGGACACTATTATACTTTGCCAGCCAGTGCTGGGGCACCAGAATCAGGGTATTGCTATTTTGGCAATTGAATTTCACCCCAGAACAAAATATATGTTTTGGCGGACACTATTATACTTTGCCAGCCAGTGCAGGGACACCAGATTCAGGGTATTGCTATTTTGACAATTGAATTTAACCCCAGAACAAAATATACCCGATTACATATAGATTTAAACTAGTCCTGCAACTGCTGGAACACCAGATTCAGGGTATTGCTATTTTGGCAATTGAATTTCACACCAGAACAAAATATACCCTGTTATGGACCGATTTCAACTAGTCCTGCAAATGCTGGAACACCAGATTCAGGGTATTGCTATTTTAGCAATTGAGTTTCAACCCATAACAAAATATATGTTTTGGAGGACACTAATATACTTACCCAGCCAGTGCTGGGTCACCAGATTCAGGGTATTGCTATTTTGACAATTGAATTTTACCCCATAACAAAATATATGTTTTGGCGGAAACTATTATCTTTAGTTAGCCAGTGCTGGGGCACCAGAATCAGGGTATTGCTATTTTGGCAATTGAATTTAACCCCAGAACAAAATATTTGTTTTGGCTGACATTATTATATTTTGCCAGCCAGTGCTGAGACACCAGATTCAGGTTATAGCTATTTTGGCAATTAAATTTCACCCCATAACAAAATATATGTTTTTGCGTACACTATTATACTTTACCATCCAGTGCTGGGAAAACTGAATCAGGGTATTGCTATTTTGGCAATTGAATTTCACCCCAGAACAAAATATATTTTTTGGCGGACACTATTATACTTTGCCAGCCAGTGCTGGGACACCAGATTCAGGGTATTGCTATTTTGACAATTGAATTTAACCCCTGAACAAAATATACCCGGTTACGGATAGATTTAATCAAGTCCTGCAACTACTGGAAAACCAGATTCAGGGTATTGCCATTTTGGCAATTGAATTTCACACCAGAACAAAATATACCCTGTTATGGACAGAATTCAACTAGTCCTGCAAATGCTGGAACACCAGATTCAGGGTATTGCTATTTTGGCAATTGAGTTTCACCCCAGAACAAAATATATGTTTTGGCGGACACTATTATACTTACCCAGCCAGTGCTGGGTCACCAGATTCAGGGAATTGCTATTTTGGCAAGTGAATTTTACCCCATAACAAAATATATGTTTTGGCGGAAACTATTATCTTTAGTTAGCAAGTGCTGGGGCACCAGAATCAGGGTATTGCTATTTTGACAATTGAACTTAACCCCAGAACAAAATATACCCGGTTACAGATAGATTTAAACTTGTCCTGCAACTGCTGGAACACCAGATTCAGGGTATTGCTATTTTGGCAATTGAATTTCACACCAGAACAAAATATACCCTGTTATGTACCGATTTCAACTAGTCCTGCAAATGCTGGAACACCAGATTCAGGGTATTGCTATTTTAGCAATTGAGTTTCACCCCAGAACAAAATATATGTTTTGGAGGACACTATTATACTTACCCAGCCAGTGCTGGGTCACCAGATTCTGGGTATTGCTATTTTGGCAAGTGAATTTTACCCCATAACAAAATATATGTTTTGGCGGAAACTATTATCTTTAGTTAGCCAGTGCTGGGGCACCAGAATCAGGGTATTGCTATTTTGGCAATTGAATTTAACCCCAGAACAAAATATTTGTTTTGGCTGACATTATTATATTTTGCCAGCCAGTGCTGGGTCACCAGATTCAGGTTATAGCTATTTTGGCAATTAAATTTCACCCCATAACAAAATATATGTTTTTGCGTACAATATTATACTTTACCATCCAGTGCTGGGAAACCTGAATCAGGGTATTGCTATTTTGGCAATTGAATTTCACCCCAGAACAAAATATATGTTTTGGCGGACACTATTATACTTTGCCAGCCAGTGCTGGGACACCAGATTCAGGTTATTGCTATTTTGACAATTGAATTTAACCTCAGAACAAAATATACCCGGTTACGGATAGATTTAATCTAGTCCTGCAACTACTGGAAAACCAGATTCAGGGTATTGCTATTTTGGCAATTGAATTTCACCCCAGAACAAAATATACCCTGTTATGGACAGAATTCAACTAGTCCTGCAAATGCTGGAACACCAGATTCAGGGTATTGCTATTTTGGCAATTGAGTTTCACCCCAGAACAAAATATATGTTTTGGCGGACACTATTATACTTACCCAGCCAGTGCTGGGTCACCAGATTCAGGGAATTGCTATTTTGGCAAGTGAATTTTACCCCATAACAAAATATATGTTTTGGCGGAAACTATTATCTTTAGTTAGCCAGTCCTGGGGCACCAGAATCAGGGTATTGCTCTTTTGGCAATTGAATTTCACCCCAGAACAAAATATTTGTTTTGGCTGACTCTATTATCATTTGCCAGCCAGTGCTGGGACACCAGATTCAGGTTATTGCTATTTTGGCAATTGAATTTCACCCCAGAACAAAATATATGTTTTGGCGGACACTATTATACTTTGTCAACCAGTGCTGGGTCACCAGATTCAGGGTATTGCTATTTTGGCAACTGAATTTCACCCCAGAACAAAATATATGTTTTGGCGGACCCTATTATACTTTTCCAGCCAGTGCTGGGTCACCAGATTAAGGGTATTGCTATTTTGGCAATTGAATTTCACCCCAGAACAAAATATATGTTTTGGAGGACACTATTATACTTTGTCAGAAAGTGCTGGGACACCAGATTCAGAGTATTGCTATTTTGGCAATTGAATTTAATCCCAGAACAAAATATATGTTTTGGAGGACACTATTATACTTTGCCAGCCAGTGCTGGGACACCAGATTCAGGGTATTGCTATTTTGGCAATTGAATTTCCCCCAGAACAAAATATGCCCTGTTACGGACAGATTTAAACTAGGCCTGCAACTGCTGGAACACCATATTAAGGGTATTGCTATTTTGGCAATTGAATATTACCCCAGAACAAAATATTTGTTTTGGCTGACATTATTATACTTTGTCAGCCAGTGCTGGGACACCAGATTCAGGTTATTGCTATTTTGGCAATTAAATTTCACCCCATAACAAAATATATGTTTTGGCGGACACTATTATACTTTGCCAGCCAGTCCTGGGGCACCAGAATCAGGGTATTGCTATTTTGGCAATTGAATTTCACCCCAGAACAAAATATATGTTTTGGCGGACACTATTATACTTTGCCAGCCAGTGCTGGGACACCAGATTCAGGGTATTGCTATTTTGACAATTGAATTTAACCCCAGACCAAAATATACCCGGTTACGGATAGATTTAAACTAGTCCTGCAACTGCTGGAACACCAGATTCAGGGTATTGCTATTTTGGCAATTGAATTTCACACCAGAACAAAATATACCCTGTTATGGACCGATTTCAACTAGTCCTGCAAATGCTTTAACACCAGATTCAGAGTATTGCTTATTTAGCAATTGAGTTTCACCCCAGAACAAAATATATGTTTTGGAGGACATTATTATACTTACCCAGCCAGTGCTGGGTCACCAGATTCTGGGTATTGCTATTTTGGCAAGTGAATTTTACCCCATAACAAAATATATGTTTTGGCAGAAAATATTATCTTTAGTTAGCCAGTGCTGGGGCACCAGAATCAGGGTATTGCTATTTTGGCAATTGAATTTAACCCCAGAACAAAATATTTGTTTTGGCTGACATTATTATATTTTGCCAGCCAGTGCTGGGACACCAGATTCAGGTTATAGCTATTTTGGCAATTAAATTTCACCCCATAACAAAATATATGTTTTTGCGGACACAATTATACTTTACCATCCAGTGCTGGGAAACCTGAATCAGGGTATTGCTATTTTGGCAATTGAATTTCACCCCAGAACAAAATATATGTTTTGGCGGACACTATTATACTTTGCCAGCCAGTGCTGGGACACCAGATTCAGGGTATTGCTATTTTGGCAAGTGAATTTTACCCCATAACAAAATATATGTTTTGGCGGAAACTATTATCTTCAGTTAGCCAGTGCTGGGGCACCTGAATCAGGGTATTGCTATTTTGGCAATTGAATTTAACCCCATAACAAAATATTTGTTTTGGCTGACATTATTATATTTTGCCAGCCAGTGCTGGGACACCAGATTCAGGTTATAGCTATTTTGGCAATTAAATTTCACCCCATAACAAAATATATGTTTTTGCGGACACAATTATACTTTACCATCCAGTGCTGGGAAACCTGAATCAGGGTATTGCTATTTTGGCAATTGAATTTCACCCCAGAACAAAATATATGTTTTGGCGGACACTATTATACTTTGCCAGCCAGTGCTGGGACACCAGATTCAGGGTATTGCTATTTTGACAATTGAATTTAACCCCAGAACAAAATATACCCGGTTGCGGATAGATTTAATCTAGTCCTGCAACTACTGGAAAACCAGATTCAGGGTATTGCTATTTTGGCAATTGAATTTCACCCCAGAACAAAATATACCCTGTTATGGACAGAATTCAACTAGTCCTGCAAATGCTGGAACACCAGATTCAGGGTATTGCTATTTTGGCAATTGAGTTTCACCCCAGAACAAAATATATGTTTTGGCGGACATTATTTTACTTTGTCAGCCAGTGCTGGGACACCAGATTAAGGGTATTGCTATTTTGGCAACTGAATTTCATCCCAGAACAAAATATATGTTTTGGAGGACACTATTATACTTTGTCAGAAAGTGCTGGAACACCATATTCAGGGTATTGCTATTTTGGCAATTGAATTTACTCCCAGAACAAAATATATGTTTTGGAGGACACTATTATACTTTGCCAGCCAGTGCTGGGACACCAGATTCAGGGTATTGCTATTTTGGCAATTGAATTTCCCCCCAGAACAAAATATGCCCTGTTACGGACAGATTTAAACTAGGCCTGCAACTGCTGGAACACCATATTCAGGGTATTGCTATTTTGGCAATTGAATATTACCCCAGAACAAAATATTTGTTTTGGCTGACATTATTATACTTTGTCAGCCAGTGCTGGGACATCAGATTCAGGTTATTGCTATTTTGGCAATTAAATTTCACCCCATAACAAAATATATGTTTTGGCGGACACTATTATACTTTGCCAGCCAGTGCTGGGGCACCAGAATCAGAGTATTGCTATTTTGGCAATTGAATTTCACCCCAGAACAAAATATATGTTTTGGCGGACACTATTATACTTTGCCAGCCAGTGCTGGGACACCAGATTCAGGATATTGCTATTTTGGCAATTGAATTTCACCCCAGAACAAAATATATGTTTTGGCGGACACTATTATACTTTGTCATCCAGTGCTGGGTCACCAGATTCAGGGTATTGCTATTTTGGCAACTGAATTTCACCCCAGAACAAAATATATGTTTTGGCGGACACTATTATACTTTGTCAGAAAGTGCTGGGACACCAGATTCAGGGTATTGCTATTTTGGCAATTGAATTTCCTCCCAGAACAAAATATGCCCTGTTACGGACAGATTTAAACTAGGCCTGCAACTGCTGGAACACCATATTCAGTGTATTGCTATTTTGGCAATTGAATATTACCCCAGAACAAAATATTTGTTTTGGCTGACGTTATTATACTTTGTCAGACAGTGCTGGGACACCAGATTCAGGTTATTGCTATTTTTGCAATTAAATTTCACCCCATAACAAAATATATGTTTTGGCGGACACTATTATACTTTGCCAGCCAGTGCTGGGGCACCAGAATCAGGGTATTGCTATTTTGGCAATTGAATTTCACCCCAGAACAAAATATATGTTTTGGTGGACACTATTATACTTTGCCAGCCAGTGCTGGGACACCAGATTCAGGGTATTGCTATTTTGACAATTGAATTTAACCCCAGACCAAAATATACCCGTTTACGGATAGATTTAAACTAGTCCTGCAACTGCTGGAACACCAGATTCAGGGTATTGCTATTTTGGCAATTGAATTTCACACCAGAACAAAATATACCCTGTTATGGACCGATTTCAACTAGTCCTGCAAATGCTTTAACACCAGATTCAGAGTATTGCTTATTTAGCAATTGAGTTTCACCCCAGAACAAAATATATGTTTTGGAGGACACTATTATACTTACCCAGCCAGTGCTGGGTCACCAGATTCTGGGTATTGCTATTTTGGAAAGTGAATTTTACCCCATAACAAAATATATGTTTTGGCGGAAACTATTATCTTTAGTTAGCCAGTGCTGGGGCACCAGAATCAGGGTATTGCTATTTTTGCAATTGAATTAAACCCCAGAACAAAATATTTGTTTTGGCTGACATTATTATATTTTGCCAGCCAGTGCTGGGACACCAGATTCAGGTTATAGCTAATTTGGCAATTAAATTTCACCCCATAACAAAATATATGTTTTTGCGGACACTATTATACTTTACCATCCAGTGCTGTGAAACCTGAATCAGGGTATTGCTATTTTGGCAATTGAATTTCACCCCAGAACAAAATATATGTTTTGGCGGACACTATTATACTTTGCCAGCCAGTGCTGGGACACTAGATTCAGGGTATTGCTATTTTGGCAAGTGAATTTTACCCCATAACAAAATATATGTTTTGGCGGAAACTATTATCTTTAGTTAGCCAGTGCTGGGGCACCAGAATCAGGGTATTGCTATTTTGGCAAATGAATTTAACTCCAGAACAAAATATTTGTTTTGGCTGACATTATTATATTTTGCCAGCCAGTGCTGGGACACCAGATTCAGGTTATAGCTATTTTGGCAATTAAATTTCACCCCATAACAAAATATATGTTTTTGCGGACACTATTATACTTTACCATCCAGTGCAGGGAAACCTGAATCAGGGTATTGCTATTTTGGCAATTGAATTTCACCCCAGAACAAAATATATGTTTTGGCGGACACTATTATACTTTGACAGCCAGTGCTGGGACACCAGATTCAGGGTATTGCTATTTTGACAATTGAATTTAACCCCAGAACAAAATATACCCGGTTGCGGATAGATTTAATCTAGTCCTGCAACTACTGGAAAACCAGATTCAGGGTATTGCTATTTTGGCAATTGAATTTCACCCCAGAACAAAATATACCCTGTTATGGACAGAATTCAACTAGTCCTGCAAATGCTGGAACACCAGATTCAGGGTATTGCTATTTTGGCAATTGAATTTCTTCCCAGAACAAAATATATGTTTTGGCGGACACTATTATACTTTGTCGACCAGTGCTGGGACACCAGATTCCGGGCATTGCTATTTTGGCAATTGAATTTCCCCCCAGAACAAAATATACCCTGTTACGGACAGATTTAAACTAGGCCTGCAACTGCTGGAACACCATATTCAGGGTATTGCTCTTTTGGCAATTGAATATTACCCGAGAACAAAATATATGTTTTGGCGGACACTATTATACTTACCCAGCCAGTGCTGGGACACCAGATTCAGGTTATTGCTATTTTGGCAATTGAATATTACCCCAGAACAAAATATATGTTTTGGCGGACACTATTATACTTTGCCAGCCAGTGCTGGGACACCAGAATCAGGGTATTGCTATTTTGGCAATTGAATATTACCCCAGAACAAAATATATGTTTTGGCGGACACTATTATACTTACCCAGCCAGTGCTGGGTCACCAGATTCAGGGTATTGCTATTTTGGCATGTGAATTTTACCCCAGAAAAAAATATATGTTTTGGTGGAAACTATTATCTTTAGCCAGCCAGTGCTGGGGCACCAGAATCAGGGTATTGCTATTTTGGCAATTGAATTTAACCCCAGAAAAAAATATTTGTTTTGGCTGACACTATTATACTTTGCCAGCAAGTGCTGGGACACCAGAATCAGGGTATTGCTATTTTGGCAAATGAATTTCACCCCAGAGCAAAATATATGTTTTGACGGTCATTATTATACTTTGCCAGCAAGTGCTGGGACACCAGATTCAGGGTATTGCTATTTTGACCATTGAATTTAACCCCAGAACAAAATTTTCCCGTTTGCGGATACATTTAAACTAGTCCTGCAACTACTGCAACACCAGATTCAGGGTATTGCTAATTTGGCAATTGAATTTCACCCCAGAACAAAATATACCCTGTTATGGACAGATTTCAACTAGTCCTGCAAATGCTGGAACACCAGATTCAGGGTATTGCTATTTTGGCAATTGAGTTCCACCCCAGAACAAAATATATGTTTTTGCGGACACTATTATACTTACCTAGCCAGTGCTGGGTCACCAGATTCAGCGTATTGCTATTCTGGCATGTGAATTTTACCCCAGAAAAAAATATATGTTTTGGTGGAAACTATTATCTTTAGCCAGCCAGTGCTGGGGCACCAGAATCAGGGTATTACTATTTTGGCAATTGAATTTTCCCCCAGAACAAAATATACCCTGTTACGGACAGATTTAAACTAGGCCTGCAACTGCTGGAACACCATATTCAGGGTATTGCTCTTTTGGCAATTGAATATTACCCGAGAACAAAATATATGTTTTGGCGGACACTATTATACTTACCCAGCCAGTGCTGGGACACCAGATTCAGGTTATTGCTATTTTGGCAATTAAATTTCACCCCATAACAAAATATATGTTTTGGCGGACACTATTATACTTTGCCAGCCAGTGCTGGGACACCAGAATCAGGGTATTGCTATTTTGGCAATTGAATATTACCCCAGAACAAAATATATGTTTTGGCGGACACTATTATACTTACCCAGCCAGTGCTGGGTCACCAGATTCAGGGTATTGCTATTTTGGCATGTGAATTTTACCCCAGAAAAAATATATGTTTTGGTGGAAACTATTATCTTTAGCCAGCCAGTGCTGGGGCACCAGAATCAGGGTATTGCTATTTTGGCAATTGAATTTAACCCCAGAACAAAATATTTGTTTTGGCTGACACTATTATACTTTGCCAGCCAGTGCTGGGACACCAGAATCAGGGTATTGCTATTTTGGCAAATGAATTTCACCCCAGAGCAAAATATATGTTTTGGCGGTCATTATTATACTTTGCCAGCCAGTGCTGGGACACCAGATTCAGGGTATTGCTATTTTGACCATTGAATTTAACCCCAGAACAAAATATACCCGGTTGCGGATAGATTTAAACTAGTCCTGCAACTACTGGAACACCAGATTCATGGTATTGCTATTTTGGCAATTGAATTTCACCCCAGAACAAAATATACCCTGTTATGGACAGAATTCAACTAGTCCTGCAAATGCTAGAACACCAGATTCAGGGTATTGCTATTTTGGCAATTGAGTTCCACCCCAGAACAAAATATATGTTTTTGCGGACACTATTATACTTACCCAGCCAGTGCTGGGTCACCAG